>CM060088.1:620163-670163 GCA_030522485.1 Stenchaetothrips biformis | reverse complement strand
CGCCAAAGTGGTCGGATCGAAAAGGTTGTCCGATGTGTGCTGGTGCCCCCAAAATATCCCCACACATTGAGCAACATTCAATAATAAAGAAATTTGTTGAAATAATCTTTGATTGCAAGCATGTTGATGCTTACAAGTAGATACTGTTGAGTTAGAACTTGGTGAATAATCAACAAGTGGCCTTTCCATGTGCAAACGGCCTTTAGAATATTCTGTAACAAATATATTCATCCATGAGCTAAGAAAACAAAAAGAATGAAATGCTTCCATAAGAAAATTAAGTACAAACCACAGCCGCTCATCCAAACATCACACCTTTCAGCAGTGTTACTTGCAGGTAGTCGGATATCATTCCTTCTTTGAAGCTGCGTCATCAGCTCAACAGCATGTTGTGATGTTCTTTGCAGTGTGTCAGTTGCTGTTGTACCTTGTTTTTTAATGGCCCTTGCAAATCTTGTGGGCTTCAGTAGATTAGGAAAAGAGAATAATTTTGAATGTTTTGACGTTGCACTACCCAGCTCACTTGTGTTCACCGAACCATGAGGGGGACTAAAACCGCTGCTTGGTGCACTAAGTGCTGATGATGGAGGCTCAGACTGTGGCGGCTCAGAAAGTGGAGGGTTGGAAGGGGCAACCACAACATCAGACGTAAACTTTGGGCGGCCCCATCTACTTTCACTTTCATCGGAGTCATTATCTTCCTTGTTGGGATAAAAGCTCCGTGCATGGACAGGCATCTTGCTCACTGTAAAGGTAACTCAAGTAAATTAATATGCCACACAGAGTCATTTGAAAAGAAGTTTTCCTTGCCCTGCTGCTTGCCATCGATTTCAGTGGAATAAAAACCTATGACAAACGGTTTTGAATTGTTGAAATGATACCAATGCCCCAAATTTCCTTTGGTTTGAGACGGAAATCACAGGCTCAATGGTGACTGCTATACGCGGAGGTTAGGTTGCACCTTGCATTTTAAAAGTATATTTTTCTTAGGATTTATCCAATACACTTCAATTAAAACTTGATTCAATTGCAAAACTAACAACAACCGTACATTAACCGAGCAGCAGACCCATACCATGCAAAGCAATGGGGTGAATGTGATCTTTTACGGCTGGTCAGCACTACCCTAGTAGTATACTAATTCGTGCACTCGCCTATATTTTTCCTTTACACAAATATCTGACATATATATTCCCCTCTTACCTGATTTACGGATTTTATCGCAGGTGGAATAGCACAGGTCACCGGCTCCGCGTCCATCCGCCGCCAAATCCAAGATACTTTTTGAGGTTGTGGCCCGCCAATAGGAACCTACATAGATTGTTGTCGCACTGCAGCCAACCGTCGAAATCTTTCTGTGACCAATCGCTGAAAATAATGTCACGAGGAGAATGTTTTATCAAACACAATGTGTCTAAAATCAAAGTGAATATTTAAATTATAAAGCTGTAGAACCCACCAACAAACTATGCAACAATGCATAATTTTTCTCCTTTTTTATCAAGAAGTTGGAGCAGGAGACTCATATCTTCCCCCACTCTCATACCCAATTGCGCGCTCTTATTTACACGGCTCTCTCTCGGCCGATCAAAAATTAACTGTTGCTCGTCATCTCAGTAAACCTTTTAATATTACAACAGAAGCTGAGTCAAGTAAAATTTAAAAAAAAAATGACCTTAGAATATTACCGGGAAATGTACTTCTACTACAAGACGAGGTGCTCCCGTCTGGAATCCTTTCTCCAGTCTACCGAAAGCAGGTTAGTAGCGAGCTACAACAACTAGAAAACCCTAATCGACTCATCGTTCATCATTTTTCACTTTGAATTTTGAGTACTTTTGAATGAACATTACCAAAGATTGAATATAGTTGCTTAAAGTATGGTAAGCCCATGCACTAAAGGAAGATGTACAGAGGCAAAGAAACATCACTATGCGTCTATAAGTTAAACAGTATGGCAGGTAGCTGTAACAGCGTGACCACTAAAACAAGCCAAATTAGAAGTAACTGCTGTTACAGCTACCTGCCATACTGTTTAACTTATAGACGCATAGTGATGTTTCTTTGCTTCTGTACATCTTCCTTTAGTGCATGGGCTTACCATACTTTAAGCAACTATATTAAATCTTTGGTAATGTTCATTCAAAAGTACTCAAAATTCAAAGTGAAAAATGATGAACGATGAGTCGACGAGTTGGTTAAGTAGCATCCTAATACTTCGTGTGTTTCTAAATACATTTCTACATTTTACAGCATCCAAGATATTCTAAAGGATACAGAGCCTTGGAATGAAGTACAAGAAGGGAACAGAGATGACAAGAGCGGTTCTACGAGTAAGCGGGTTCAATAATCTTTTCTATATTAATTTAATCTAAAGAGCCTTTTGAATCAGTTGAAGGATAACAGATATAACTTGTGCAAACTGTATTGACATCAACCCTTTTCCCTAAGTAATTTGGTAAACTCCCTTCACCTTTTAGGTTCGACTTGCTCGAATGCTCCCATGGATGTGGGCGAACAACTGTCTACTGACAGTTACAACTTTGAGCCAGGAGCAGGGGCAATGTGGCTGGAGGAGTTTAACCGCCCTCAGTAAGTAGCGACAAGAAAATATTTCTTTCACATCAAAGTTTTGTTTGAACTCATTACGGGCTCTAGATCTATGCTTGATCTAAATTTTAAAAAGATAATTTAACATATTTGATGTCAAACCAGTCTGATCCAATAGCTGTTGATTCAGAAGAAATTTTAAATGTAGTCGCCCTTCTGTTATATTTAACACTTGAGTTACTTTATCACAAAATGCATAGCTTTACGAAAACAATCCAAGACTCACAATTGTCCTTTAATTTACAAATGCAATGATGCACAACAAATGCAACCAAGACTCATCAGACAAAGGAAATCAATGCATTCTTTGTCACTGCACTTAATTTTTCCTCAGAGTGGCAATTTTAATATGATATTCAACTATTCAATTAACAAACTTCAAGGCTAAGAAAGTATATCTCATAATTACTTTGGATAGCAAAGACCACTGCGGTGCTCTTTCTAATTTTTGTATCAAGCCTCCTAACCCCTTTACCAATTATCTGAATCATAAACTGAACTACCCTCTTGAGTTGCAAATGTCAACTTTCCATTATTAGGAAGGCTAATAGCAATGTCTTTGTCTTACAGAGACCCTCCCAAGAAACAAACAAAGAAAGACTGTCATGAATCTGGTGACTCTAGCTCTGACACTAGCTACATGGACGACTCTCCCAAGGGACAGACAATGAAAGGCAGTCACAGTCATAAATCTGGTGACTCGAGCTCTGACAACAGGTACATGGACAAAATAATTTCAGTTTGTGCAGTGTGAACTACCCTTGTTCACTGTCATTAGCAGCATTGTTCATGTACCTGAATGGTTTTTGTTCCTCCTACAGCTCATCCCCTTCAGCCATTATGGAGACTGAGGAATTCCGTAGTGCTGTGAGAGCCTGGGTGGCAAAGGTTTGCGCTGAAGTGTCCGCAGATCAAGAATGATTTTAACTAACTGTTAATACCTAGTCACTTAGTCACTTACTTAGTCACCTTGTGACTTATTCATTGTCCATTCTTATAGAAAGTACTGATGGCATGCTGTGATAGCAGTGTAAAAGATTGTTTTATTGTGGTAAGGAGTATAAAAACCACCTAAATACACTTTAAACTTAAGATAATTAATACAGACGACTTATTGTAGTAAACTAATTGTTCCTAAAAATGATATGTAATATAGAATGATATAAGTTTTTTTACAGCCACTCTAAAATGTTTAACCATTTCTTAATTTTTAGCACTTGTTTCTGTGTCTACTTCTTTACTTGCATGTGTTCATTTTTTAAGTACAAAGTATTTTTTAATGTGCCCTAGTCTCAGTATTTGATTTACTTGCCTGCACATGTTCAAGTGAAAAGAACTGAAGGCTGTAATGAGTTAGTTACTATTGTATCCTTTATACTTCTATATTTTTCAAATTTAAAAAGAGAAATATGAATTGATTGTTAACTTTTGTATGAAATTTACAAAACAAGATTTTAAATAAAAGTGTTTAAAATTATTATTTGCACTCCATGATGAAAGTTGATGCTCACAAACTTACCACAATTGGAAGATGGATGGCGATGGCAGAGGAAGCTTTCTTTGCAACTTAATTAAAAAGACCATTTAGGAGGAAAAAAAATAACAAAAAAATCCTTGAGCAGCGGTATGGTTTAATTCCAATTTATTTATTTTTTGCAGCAGTGTAGGAAGCCTAGCAATGGAGCAGCTTGGCATGGGTGAAGTTGACAGTGGAAACCTGACAGTAGATCTCTCCTACTACAATGTTGTGCCTGGAACAAAGAAAAAAAAAAGCAGCAGAATAATTTTTCTTGTTTAACTATGAAATCAAGAGTTGGTTCACTTCACGGATCAAAAATCTAATCCCGCCCCTCCCCCGAAATTTACTCGGTATGGCCATCTCTCCACCAAGTGAATGGAAGTAGAGAGAGGGAAGGTGGCGAGGGGGGAACAGAAGGGGGGGGGACAGCCTGGAGAGAGTTAGTTGCCCAGGTAGCGGTCTTCCTGCAAAAAATGACGTTCTGGAGCAGACGACACGAAGGAAAGGGTGAGGTGAGAGGAGAGGCGGCAGCTGTTTACTGCCGTTTCGCTTTGAAGTTTTCCTCCAAAAAGTTGCATTATCTCATCATTCATGTTGTGTCAAAAAGGATGGTGTCACTGGCTGCAATTGACACAAACGAATTGAAGGAGAGTGTGTGTGTGTGTCTGTCCTTGTTGTGATCCTGAGACAGTTTTTTTTTGATCAACATAATAATAGTTAGTAGTCTCAACTAACTAATGAGGTTAGATCCCGAGGACTTTTCCCTATCAATGGCAGCTTCTTCTTTTCCTTGCTTCACCTCCAAGTAAGTAAAAGGTGTGAAATTTTGTTTTTGTATTGTCTTTAATGGATAAGGAAATTATTATCTTATAGAAAAAAGGAAGCGTCATATCGAAATGAAACATTCTGTCCCTTCCAGTGGAAAAGTGGAAGGTGCGATATGAATCTAAATTTATAATGAAGAGATGTTACGTTATCATCAAGGTAAAGCTTGATTGATAATTTCTAGCGTAAGTCCAAGTGCTTACTGTGTCAAAAAGCGTATGTCCATCTGTTTTCTGACCAAACGCGTAAGTCCATCATCTGATGGACTTAAGCAGGGTCTGTCAGAAAACCGGTGGACATACGCTGCTTTCTCAGAAAACAGTTGGACTTACGTGGACTTGCGCTTCTTTTGCCAGAAAGCTGTGGACTTGGGCTGTTTTGTTCGCGCTCCAAGCAGCGCATGTCCAAACATCTCCTAAAGTACTTTGTTTTTGGATGCGCTGCTAAGTGAATATGATAAAGGATGGAAAGGCAATTTTAAATATACAATCCTTGTTTTTAGATTCCTTTTTATAGTGATGTGGGGTAGTTTTTACAGTGTACTGAATTTTCTTTTTCAATGGACTTACACCCCTTTGTCCGAAAACCAGTGAATACACAAATTCGCATTTTAGCATTGAAATAAGAAGAAATTCCAAGTTTAAGGCCTAGCCCATTGATCCCGTATAGTTTCAGCTCGATTGGTGACACCGATTTCAAAAGATTGTTAAGGTCAAAAGAAACAAGTGCCTCAACCACAAAGACGCATGAGCCTGAAAAGCCGGTTTTTTGGCGTAGTCTGTTGGTCCCGCAAAGTTTAAGCTTGATTGGCGATACCGACTTACAAAGATAATTCATGTTATTAGATTCAAGTGTCTCAACAACAAAGACGCATTTTCGCATAGAAAAAAAGGTGAAAAGCATTTTTTTCGGCCTAAAACACAAATTCGCATATTCGCATGAAAATAAGCAGAAATTCAAGGTTTAAGGCCTCGCCTATTGATCCCGTACAGTTTCAGCTCGATTGGTGACACCGACTTACAAAGATAGTTAGGGTCATAAGAAACAAGTGCCAAAACGACAAAGGCGCATTTTTGCATAGAAAAAGCCTGAAAGGCCTGTTTTTATGCTTGGCCTGTTGGACTCGCGTAGTTTAAGATTGATTGGCAACACCTACTTACAAAGACAATTCATGTCAAACGTTTAAAGTCCTCAACCACAAAGACCCATTTTTGCTTTAAAATAAGCTGAAAAGCGTGTTTTTCGGCCTTGCCTGTTGGTCGTGCATAGTTTTAGCTCGATTGGCGACAAAGAGTACAAAGGTTATCATAAATCACAAGACACAATAGCGTTCAACAAAAAAACGCATTTTTGCATTGAATTAAGCTTAAAAGCATAATTCGAGACGAAGCAGTGTGTACACGAACAATTTTAGCTCGATTAGCAGCATTGAATGTAAAAGACAATTCAAACCTCAAGACAAACGTGCCTCAAAAAGAAAGTCGCATTTTCTTTTAGAAATGAGCTGAAAAGCGTTTTTTTTTGGCCTGGCATGTTGATCCCGCATAGCTTTGGCTTTATTTGTAGCATCTACTTACAAAGATAAATCTTGTCACAAGAAACCAGTGCCTTAAACACAAAATCGCATCTTTGCATCGATAAAAGCAGAAATTCACGGTTTAAGGTCTCGCCTATTGAGCCCGCATAATTTCATCTTGTTTGGTGACACCGACTTGCAAAGCTAATTCATGTCAAAAGAAAAAAGTGCCTCAACCACAAAGACGCATTTTCGCAAAGAAATAAGCCGAAAAGCGTGTTTCTGTTGATCCCACAAAGTTTCGGCTTGATTGGTGACAACGACTTACAAATATATATCTTGTGACAAGAAACCAGTGCCTAATACACAAATTCGCATTTTAGCATTGAAATAAGAATAAATTCCAAGTTTAAGGCCTAGCCCATTGATCCCGTATAGTTTCAGCTCGATTGGTGACACCGACTTAAAAAGATGGTTAGGGTCATAAGAAACAAGTGCCAAAACCACAAAGACGCATTTTTGCATAGAAAACGCCTGAAAGGCAGGTTTTTATGCTTGGCCTGTTGGACCCGCATATTTTGAGATTGATTGGCGACACCTTCTTACAAAGACAATTCATGTCAAACGTTTAAAGTGCCTCAACCACAAAGACCCATTTTCGCTTTAAAATAAGCTGAAAAGCGTATTTTTCGGCCCGGCCTGTTGGTCGTGCATAGTTTTAGCTCGATTGGCGACAAAGAGTACAAAGGTAATCATAAATCACAAGACACAATAGCGTTCAACAAAAAAACGCATTTTTGCATTGAATTAAGCTTAAAAGCATAATTCGAGACGAAGCAGTGCGTACACGAACAATTTTAGCTTGATTAGTTGCATTGACTGTAAAAGACAATTCAAACCTCAAGACAAACGTGCCTCAAAAAGAAAGTCGCATTTTCTTTTAGAAATGAGCTGAAAAGCGTGTTTTTGGGCCTGGCATGTTGATCCCGCAAAATTTCGGCTTTATTTGTAGCATCTACTTACAAAGATAAATCTTGTCACAAGAAACCAGTGCCTTAAACACAAAGTCGCATCTTTGCATCGATAGAAGCAGAAAAGTAGTTTAAGCAGGGTATCCTAACAGCGGCCATTTTTGTGGGACATCCTAACAGTCGCCATTTTGTGGGGAATTGTAACATGCCGCCATCTTGGACGGGTGTAACCCAACACCTAAGTCATGATCTTGAGCGGGCCTAACCCAACCTAACCCAAGGATGGGACATACTGACATCTTGTGCGAGCGTAACCTAAGCAGGTCTGTACTTGTCCGCCGCACCGAGTTTGGATTTTCGCGCCGCGTCGGGAGTGCCGCGCCGTAGCGAGACGGGCCGCGTTTTGAATTTTCGCGCACAAAATAATATGTTGTTTTTTTTTAGGGGCCTGACCAGCATCTCCCCTGCGCCGGGTGGTGTGTGTGGGGGGGTGGAGACAGTAGGACTTTAGCAGCACTCTAGTAAATCGTCTGGGGTGGCGAAAACCTCAAACACAGTCATCCCCAATTTTAGGATTGACGTCCACACAGTCAGCCCAAGATAGGTCTGGGAGAACTTAGGGACTCCATCCACCTCCTTGAAATTTGCATCCCTCTCAACGAGGATGAAAGGCTTATCGCGCAGCATAATGTAATGAATCACGTGTGACTGTGTGCGATCATAGAAGCCGAGGTGGTCCTGCGTTTTCCCTGTGAGGTGGCGGGTAATTTTGGGGACCAGCCACTGTCTCTCCAGGTAGAACTCCTCGAGCTCCTCAAGACTGTACTCGTCTTGGAGAAGACCTCTTTTCTAGATCTGGACTGAATCTGTAGATTCTATCCCACGCACCACAATGGCGGGCAGCTAGCCCAATCACTCGATAAACGTAATGCCACTTTCAAAACAAACCCCCAATTTACTAAAGACAGGTTTTAAAGCTTGGTCGTCAAAACTTACCGCAGATTGTTATTCATTCTGAGCTTTGGGCCTTAAAACCAAGCCAAAACCAGTAAAGAGAATATAGGTGGAACCGAACCAGAACGCATTCAGGGACACTTCAGCACAGAACGCTTACTCGGACTGAGTGAGAAGCCGAGGCGGAACTGCCTTTTCGAAGAGAAAGACAAAATCGCATCAACAGAGGGATGTTGCCAACAGGCGCGCGGTGCCAGGAGCGCAAGTGCAATGATCTGTAGCTGCATTGGCAGTAAATTTGTAGTGCAAGCTCGTTTTTAAAAATTGTATTTGAGATAAAAAATTTTATTTAGTGGGAGGGTGACAGATTTTACAGACAACAGGTGGTTACTGCACCGGCCAAGGGTCTACAGGGAAAACAGAAAAATCAATTTGACCAACAACAAAGGCAATACAACCATCGAATATCATAACGTTAAAATAATAAACAGGACGTCGAGAGCCTCGGTTGAGTAAATGCGCGGTTTCCACTAGATCAATAGTACTGTCATAACAAACTCCGTAAAACAAATTATCGGTGATCGCAGAAGTTAAATTTTTAGTAGTTGGCAGTTACAGCGAAGTATCCCCCCAGTGTTACCAGCACAGAAGTCTTTCTATTTTTATTCAGATGTGACCAGTCACCCACAGCACATTTCAGTCACTCCAGTAAATTGAGCATTTTATCTGGCCACAAATGTTACGATTATAGACATAAAGACGCCATGCCATAGTTTTGGTGGAGTTCTCCGAACAGGCTTGCCGGCGCCGGCAGCGGCAGCGCCCCTAACGGCCATGCGCAACATCAGCAGTTTAGACCAAAAAGATAAAGTGAAATCTGCACATAAATTGAGAATAAAAATTCAAAGATAATAAGAAAACTTGTGCCGATTGCTGAAATAGTCTAACCACAGCAGCAAACAAAACCTGAAAGATAAGGGAGAAAAACTTTGAGTTGCTCTAACTTGCTCTACGCTCTAAACCCCCCCCCCCTCCCCCCACCTTCCGCCCTTCTCTCGTTGAGGACGTGTAGTCCTAGGCCCTCCAAAAAAGTCAAATTAAATATATGGTTGAGGTAATCACTTGTAAGTACGAACGGTAAATGAAGCCAGACCTTACAATATTTAACAAAAACTTGAAACAGTCAAGATTTGCACAGAAAAATTGAGCGAACAATCAAGATTGTCACCATGGTGGGGTTAGCCTACACTATGCTTACCTACTGGTGGAGGATTTAAAGTGCAAATGAAGTCAATTTAGTGCCCCAATAGACTTAAATTTCATTGAATTCTGATTGTAAGCCATATGGTTAGTCTCTGTAATCAAAATGTGATCCGATATTGTTCCAATATTGATCCAATATTTGTTCAAAAAACTTTGAAAACATTCAAGGTTGTAAACTCCTCTTCGGTGACTCCTACCAGGGCGTGGAAATGGCCAAGGATATCGTGAAGCGATGCTCGCGCCTTCGGTGCAGGGGTTACGCACTTCGTCGAGATTATGAAAACCAGGCCTTTGTTTTCAAAACGCTTTGCACAGATGGAAAGAGCATGAAATGAAGGGTGCATTAGGCTTATTGCCTTCCTCGATACTTCCTGTTTTACCCATAATAAATTGAAGGGTTTTCACCGAAAAACACGAAAACTCGAAAATTTAGGAATAATCTTGGCCGCGCCATCCTAATGTAAAAATTGCCTCCCTTGTGTGGGCTAAATTAAGGGGACTCAGGCATGCCACTAGGCCTAATGTACCCTAAATTTCATGCTCTTTTGATCTGTGCAAAGCGTTTTGCAAACACCGACCTAGTTTTCATGATCTCGAACAAGTGCGTAACCGCTGCACCTCGCTCGAGCATAGCTTCACGCGCTTACTTCGCCGTTGCCACCCCCTGCTCCTACCCGTATCAAAAACAAATACAAAATTGTGAACATTTAGTTATCATTGAATCTTCTGTTTGCAGGGAATGGCCCGGTTAAAGGTGATCAAAGGCACCAAAAAGGATTCAAAGATAATAAGATGTCCTGATAAATATTTCTACTATGTAAATAGAGTAATGAATGGTGGTCGTGTCAGCATGAAATGCATCTTCTGTTACTCTGGAAGATGCTATGGCAGATGCTCCATTTCCAAGAGGGGAACACACTTCTTAAAAACTCAGCGCCACAACCATGCTAAAAACAAATGCTCCTACACTATGAGAAAATTTCGAGCTGCCCTGCTAAATAGATGCAGAAATGGAGATGTCACCGCATTTAAGAAAATTTATCACGAGGAGAGACGACGCCTTAGGTATTAAAATGAACACAGTTTTTTTTAAAGTCAATTTTGTCAATAAATGCTAATTTTTCAATATTATTTTTTAACAGGGTGCAAAGAGCAGTAGCAGCCATGATGCCTCTTTCTGCGTTAAGAACTGCAATGAGAAACGCCAGACAGGAAAATTTTCCAAACAATCCTGTAACACTGGGTAAACTTGGAAAGATACTAACTTCACCGCAGTGGAACCACATTTCAAAAACTATTGATGGCAGAGACAACTTGTTTGCAGCAAAAGGAGGAAAATCTCAACAAGGAACTAAATATGTAATTTTAATGTCAAGAAGAATGAAAAGGTACCTTGGCCGAGTGAAGAAGATCTTCAGTGATGGGACATTCTGCACACCATCTCACCTTGATTGTACGCAAGTTTGGAACTTAACAACACAGCGCAGAGGACACGTTAGTTAAATATCATCAACTTTACTTATTTCTCAAGATTAACAGAAATAAATGTAAACATCATCTGTGTTCCAGGTCATTTGCTTAGCAAGAGTATTAATGCAGACAAGGTCAGCTCCCTGCTATGTAAAGGTTCTTAGGAAACTTAAAAGGTTGCAGCCCCGCTTCAAGCCAAAAACTGTGATGTCAGATTTTGAGGCAGCTCAGGTTTTAGGATGGAAATCTGTGTATCCTCGTGCGAAAAGAACTGGATGCTTCTTCCACTCCAACAAGAGAATTGGCCTGAAAGCTGCAAAGTTACGACTGCGCAGAAGAATCAGAGGTGATAGAACTTTCAGGTCATTGGTCCGAAGCTTGGGTTCACTTCCTCTGCTTCCCAGTCGTCGCATGAATAGGGGCCTTAGAACTATTGCCAATCGTGCCTACAGAACTGGTAACTGGAGGGCACTTAGACCACTTCTGCAGTATATGCTCAAAACTTGGTACTCTAAATCAAGGAAGGAGATCTTCTCTGTGTACCGATGTCTTGACAGAACATCAAACGTATGTGAATCAGACAATGCCACATTGCATAGGTCCTGGAAGGAAAAGCATCCAAGCACATGGAATTTCATTCGTAAGTACATTTAGTCACCATGTTGTTCATTTATTTTTTGGCTGGAATCCTCTGAAACAAACAGTTTTCAGATGAAGTTGCAGAACGTGAGGACGAAACCTACCATGATGTGAAAGTGCTGGAACGTGGTGGTCAGCCCTCCAGACAGAGGAAGGCTTCAGCCCTTTCCAATGACAGAAAACTGTCAGCATTATGGCAGGATTTTGATGAAGGGACAATCAGTGTGTCTCGATTTCTTCGTCAGGCATCAATGAGTATGAAAAACACTTTTGACGAAGCAGTTAACATTTAGATGCAATGGTTTACCTAACTCTGGCTATATCAATAGGCGAGAAGTGTTAGTAATGAAAAGCATGTCTTCAAATGCAATTTTATGAAAAACTGTTTGACAATATTTGAAGATTGCCTGTTTCAAGTATTAAATTCATGACACGATTATAATCTATTAAAAAAAATATTTCTGGAACAGTGCTGTTTTTTTTATAACACATTTATTGGTCCTAACAAGAATTATAACAATGGAATACAACAATGGACACAATGAATGAGGTACAAATACATTAATGACAAAGTAAAAAATGAGGCACTAACACATTACTCTTTTACGTAACAATGAACACACTTAGGAGGTGCAGTGTATATTCTAAGAAAATTTGTAGTTTATTTAGGACATTACAGAGTTTTTGAATTACACTTTTAACATGACAATTACATATGTACAACAGTGGAGATTTACAGTTTACAACTGGTGACATAACATAAAAATGTAGATAAAAAAGAAACAATAAAAACACAACATCACAGCGATTCATGGCAGATTCCTGCCAAGAACACAGAATTGCACGTGCTCTGCCATAAACACTGCGGCAGCCTCACGCACCTGTTGCTGGACGCGGCTGAGGGCGGGCTGCAGCAGGATGTCCGCCTTGACATCCACGGGTCTCATTTTTATGGACCGATGTTTCGTGTGATTGTAAGCATCCACTATTTTTTCCAGTGCACCATCTATGTAACAATAATTTTCAGTTGCAGTAAAGTACCTATACAACTTTGATTTGATTGTTTTCTGCCAACGTTCTACAATGGAGCATTTTATGTCAGGGTTGTGAGTATGGATATATTTGACATTATTCTTTTTTAAAAACTGCTGTACATTTTTGTTTTTGTGTTCCGTTCCCTTGTCTGTAAACAAGCGGACAGGTCGTCTAGGTGTACTTTGTAACAAAGTCTCAAATCCCCTAGCTACAGAAGGACCCGATTTGTCTTTCAGGGGAATCGCCCAGCCAAATTTTGAAAACACGTCTATGACACACAAAACAAATGTGTATCCTCTGTTATCATGTTTAAGGGACGTCAAGTCTGTCAAATCACTTTGCCAAGACTCATCAATGTTATCAGCATAAGTCACATTCCGAGGGAAGTTACGTCTATAAGGTTTATGCAGTGTATAAGCATCTTCCCCTTGAAGATAATCATCTACTTTTTCTTTTTTCTCTCCTGTCGCCTGCCAGAGTTTCCAGGCAGAACTATAGGAAGCCGGATGGCTGGGGTCATGAAAGACCTCACCAAGTTTTCCAGGCTTGGTTTTTGACGGGAGGGGGTTTCTTTGTGCGTGTTATTTTTGGTTTTACTGGCTTTCTCTTTTTGACTGAATGCGGGGGAGGGGGAGAGGGGAGACTTATACCACCACCGCTTTGTTTGGCTTGAAGAACAGCTGTCCTTCTCTTTTCATTGCCTATCAAATCAAGGGGGATATTAAGTTGGGCAAGCGCTTGAATAAAGTGGGTGATACCCTGAGGCTCAAAATTTTTCCGATAGCGGGTAAGATCAGAGATCAAATCGATAATGTTGGAATGGGGAATAACAGCTCCTTTCAGAGAGACTAAACCATTAGCATTCCATGTGACGGGTGACCCGGTCACTGCTAAAAAGTCATGAATTCTCAGTGCTTGCTCTTTATATGTCCTTGGGAGGACTGACGCCAGCTGCTGTCGGAGTGCAGACGACGCACTTGGCTCCTCTGTCTCTTCATCGACAACGGGTTCTATGGCAATGGAAATGGGCTTACGTCCTTCTTTGACAAAATGGAGGTAACGCTGCAAGGTTTCATTGTATTTTTTCCATTTTTCAGAATCATCAGCATATTGCCGCCGTAAAATGTAATCCATTTCCGTGTCGAGGGCATTCATTTGTGTTTTGGGAGAGGAAGGGGGTGCGTCATGAAGTCTAGCCACACTTTCATGTGGAACTAGAATCATTTTTTTCACGTGATTCATTGGAAGAGGCTAGGGAGCACAGAGGCTACAGCAGAGAGAAGGAAAGGAAGGAAAGAACCTCCGTGTTGAACCAAGTAATTTTTCTTGGTTTTCCAACCTTTGCCTTTATGTGCTAGTTTCCTCAAAATTTTTCGATACGCCCTGAGTTTTTTTCGTTGGACTGGGGTAAGAGGTATATTGCCCAGGAGTAAATTATCTATGATCTCACAGATAGCAAAGATAATGGGTTTGTCAGCTGCCTCAAGAATAGCTTTACGAAGATTGGGTTCAGCGGACTGGAGGACGTGGAGAACGGCTTTGTGCGTCTTGACGCTAGGAGCCATCATTAGCAAATGACCTACTGGGGCTCCAACATCTCCCTTTTATACTTTGCCTTAGGGATGTAAATGACACATGACTCGTCAGGGAAAATCTTAGTTCGAATCCTTAGGTGGTCCAATTGTTTGGGTTTAAAATCAAACGGGATATAAGTGTGGCCTGCCTGTGTTGCGTCCTCGTAAGCCTCTAGCAAGGCCTTCCAGTGTGTTAGATCTACCTGAAGGCAGAATGTTCTTACTTGGGCCAAGTCCCTTGAGGACTTAAAAGTAACAATGTAGTGGGAGTTCAAACTGATTTGTCTGAGTCCATCAGGAAACAGGGCCTGACTGAGGAAAAAAATGGACAAGTTCCTATGATGAGATCCTTTCATGAAAAATTTCAGAATCTCTCTACCATGGGACTTAATTTCATCAAGGAAGTCATCAATGATCACTAATTTTGGAGCCTCACCTGAAGGGTGGTCATTCATCAAAGGTAATTCCTGCCGAAAATCGACAACACCTTTAAGCTCTTTGTACAGAGGCTGCCACTCACAATAATAGAATATGATTTGTTCAAAATTTGTGTTGAACATAACCTCTCTTCTTTCAATCAGTTGTTTCATAAAGAAGGTCTTGCCAGCGCCAGTCCCGCCCACAATAAGGGCAGTATAGGGATGTTGGAACCTGAGATCCATGTCAAAGACTGAGTTCATGCAACCCAGCTACTTGGCTTTTATAGTGTAGAGGTTCCCCTTCGTCTCCGCATTGGCCATGTGGCCACCCTAGCGCGACGGTACCCTACCCGGTATCCCCGGCAACCCCGCTAACAGAACCACCCTTGTGCGCCCGGCTTCAATCGGCAATAAACCAGCAAACAGTGCAGACGTGCCTTTCTTCTCTCCGTGCTAAACCCTAACATTTGGAGTCAGAAGTGGGATTGAGAGAAGAAGGTCACAGCCCTACTGGTGCCGAGAGCTCGCAGCACTACAAGGAGGCCGCTGACCACCACGATGCCGGGAGACTCCGGCTCCCGTCGGGGCTCTGCGTCCGGCGCGTCCGGCCGCTCCATGGAGGACATCTTCCACCGGTGGAGCGAGGCGTTCACGGCCATCCAGGAGCAGACGACGGACGTCTTGCGCCAGCTGGCCGCGCAGTCCCGCAACCCGACGTCGCGGCCTGCCCCCGACCTGAGGTTTGACGGCACCATGCCGTGGGCCATCTTTGACGCGCAGTTCCAAGACGCAGCGCGGGAGTTTGGCTGGACCGACGCCGAGAAGGGACGTCGCCTTCTCCGTGCCCTCCACGGACCCACGGCGGCGCTGCTGCAGACCCTGCCGCCCGCCCAGTACACCGACTACGCGGCGCTGCGCGCCCGCCTGCAGGAGAGGTACGCGCCGGCCGCCCGTGCCGAGGCGTCCTTGGAACACCGCCGACAGAAGCCCACGGAAGGCATCCGTGAGTACGCCGACGCCGTGCTGGGGTTGGTGCGCGAGGCGTACCCCACCTGGGCGGAGGACCCGCTGCAGTCCACGGCGCGCCGGGCCTTCATCGCCGGCCTCGCCGACCCTGAGGTGCGTCGGGACATCCGCCGCCGGGACCCGGACACCTTCGCCGAGACCGTCGCTGCGGCCCTGCGGCTGGAGGCCGTCGAGCAAGCGGAGCAGCCTGCCGCCAAGAGACCCAGGGTCTGCCAGGTAGGAGAAGAGCCTTCTACCTCTGCAGCGGCTACCCAGCAGGACGTCGACGTGCGCGTGGCTGCTGTCCGCCCGCCCGCCAACGAGGACCGGTCGCTGGTGGCCGAACTTCGAGACCTACTGCGGGAGATGCGGCAGCCTGACGCGACCAAGGCGGGGCCTCCACGAGACCGCCGAGACGACCGCCGCGACGACCGTCGGGACGATCGCCGAGGGGACCGCCGAGACGACCGCCGCGGAGGCCGCGCACGCTGCTTCCTTTGCAACGGCCTCGGCCACTTCCGCCGCGACTGTCCCAACAGCTCGCAGCGCCGGCACGACCAGGATCGGACGGACAGCCGCACTGGCAACCGGGACTCCGGTTCCACTGGCCGCCGTTCGGGAAACGACAAGTAGCCGCGTCGACGGGCGCGACGCCGGCTACCGTTGCCTCCACCGCCCAAGCAACATCACGTCCCGGCCCCGCGGCGCCCAGCCCCGGCGCGCCCCTCCGTGTCACGTGGTTCGCCAACGGGCTCCTCGACGCCCGGAAGTGCCGTTTCTTGCTGGACACCGGCTCGGAGTTCACAGTGGTAAGGCACGGCCTCTTGCCTCCAGCGTCTGCCCCCAGCATGCAGGCGCAGGGCGCGTTCGAGACGGGCCCCTCCGCCGAGCTCCGCGGTCCTCGCTACGTGACGGCTGTCCTCGCCGGCGCCGAGCTGACCGTCACCTGCTTCGAGGGCGCCATCCACGAGGAGTGCCTTCTTGGGGCCGACTTCGTGGCCACCCACGTGTCGAACTTGGACGTCGACGAGGATCGCCTGCTGCTCCGCAACGGCGGCGTCGTGCCGCTGACGCGGGTGTCCACGCCGGCCTCCGGCATCTCGGCTGTGCTCGAGCTGCACTGCGACCGCCACGCGGTGCTGCCGCCCCACTCCAGCGCCGCCGTCAACGTGTCGGTCAGTGGTCGTGACTTACATGAAGTACCTGCTGCCGACGGCCACCCTCGACTGCCGCGGGCGCCTCCCAACCCCTTGGTCCCGGAACTGGCCATTCTGCGGCCTCGGGGGGGAGTCGTCCAGGAAGGCGTCCGAGACGGCACTGGGCTGGTGTGCGCATCGGGGGGATGCCGCGTGTGAACCCGTGGGCGCACCGAGGGAACGCCCGTGTGAACCCGTGGCGGCACCGAGGGAACGCCCGTGCCCGTGTGAACCCGTGGCGGCACCGAGGGAGCTCACGTGTGGACCCGTTGAGGCATCGCGGGAGCGTGGCTCCTGGTTTGGCGCCCCCGTACGCGTGCTCCGCACGCGGTGTGCGTCGTTCCCCGCTAATCTTCCCCCAGGCCTCACGGTGACCAGCACGCTGCTTGCCGACGGCGACGGCCGTGCCTTAGCAGTGACCGTGCGCAACGACTCCGACCGGCCGCTGACACTACGCCGCGGCACTCACCTCGGCGACCTTCGCGTGTCCGCGCTACTCCCGGCCCATATCAGCGCGACAATGGCCGAGGACGCCGGCACTACCCCGGCCGCGGAGCTCCCCGCACCCTTGTTGGCCCTCCTGGACTCCTGTAGCGCCGCCCTCTCCGAGCTCGAGGTGAACCAAGTCCGGCAGCTGCTCCTCGAGTTCCAGGACGTGTTCTCGTGCGGCGGTGAGATCGGGCACTGCACTCTCGTCGAGCACGACATCGACACTGGAGATGCGGCGCCCATCAAACAGGCACCGAGGCGGCTCGGCTTCCACCAGCAGCAGACGGCGGACAACTGCATCCGGGAGATGATGGACCAGGACGTCATCGAGCAGTCGGACTCACCCTGGGCCTCGCCGATTGTCATCCTGGTCAAGAAGGACGGCAACACTGTGAAACCAAACGTGGACAAGTCCACACTTGAAACGCGGAGGTGTGGAATTTTCTGTCTCCACGTTTGGAAGTGCAGAGTAAGCGGTCTCCACACTTCAAGTGTGGAGTTCTCCACGTTTGCGCCATGCCAATAGATAGGGGCTCTGTGAGCTCCTCCACACTTGAAGTGTGGAGACTGCAGACTCTGCATTTGCAAGTGTGGAGACTTTACTCCACACCACGAAGTGTGGAGTTGTCCACACTTGGTTTGACAGTGAAGCCCCGGTTCGCCATCGACTTCCGCCGGCTCAACGAGGTGACGCGGAAGGACGTGTACCCGCTGCCGCGGATAGACGACACGCTGGACTCCCTCCAGGGCGCCCAGTGGTTCTCGTCTCTGGACTTGAGATGGGGCTACTGGAACATCCCCCTGGCGCCGCGAGCACGCCCCAAGACCGCCTTCTGCGTGCCCGGCCACGGTTTGTACCAGTTCAAACGCATGCCGTTCGGCCTCTGCAACGCCCCCGCCACGTTCCAGCGGCTGATGGACCGACTGATGCCGCGGAGCCTCTCCCGGGTCTACCTGGACGACATCGT
Source organism: Stenchaetothrips biformis (assembly GCA_030522485.1). Lineage (NCBI taxonomy): Eukaryota > Metazoa > Arthropoda > Insecta > Thysanoptera > Thripidae > Stenchaetothrips > Stenchaetothrips biformis. Next base: position 651,710 of record CM060088.1, on the reverse strand, counting down.
CATCCCGGGGGCCACCTTCAGCGAGGCGCAGTCCAGGCTGCGCGAGGTACTGGTCCGCGTGCGCGCGGCCAACTTCCTGCTCAACCCGAAGAAGTGCAGCCTGTTCAGCCGCAGCCTGGAGTACCTCGGGCACGTCATCGACGCCAAGGTAGTGTCCTCGGCTCCAGACAAGACCAACAAAGTCCGGAACTGGCCCACACCGCGGGACAAGACACAGCTCCGCAGCTTTGTCTGCCTCGCCCCTGATAGAACTAGGATGTCACTGGGAAGTCATTTTGGACTTCCACACTCTTCCCAACTCTTCCAATTTCGTCCAAATTCGTCCAAACACTTCCACCGACTTCCTCAGTCGTCCAAATGACTTCCCACGACGTCCTATGACTTCCACTGACTTCCCCGCCACTTCCATTGTCTTCCCACGACTTCCACTGACTTCCCCGCCACTTCCGTTGTCTTCCCACGACTTCCCCGCCACTTCCATCGTCTTCCCATGAATTCCACTGACTTCCCCGCCACTTCCATTGTCTTCCCACGACTTCCACTGACTTCCCCGCCACTTCCATTGTCTTCCCACGACTACCACTGACTTCCCCGCGACTTCCCACGAGTTCCACTGACTTCTCCGCCACTTCCATTGTCTTCCCACGACTTCCACTGACTTCCCAGCCACTTCCATCGTCTTCCCACGACTTCCACTGACTTCTCCGCCACTTCCCACGAGTTCCACTGACTTCTCCGCCACTTCCATTGTCTTCCCACGACTTCCACTGACTTCCCCGCCACTTACATCGTCTTCCCACGACTTCCACTGACTTCCCCGTCACTTCTATTGTCTTCCCATGACTTCCCCGCCACTTCCCACGACTTCTACTAACTTCCCCGCCACTTCCATTGTCTTCCCACGACTTTCCCGCTACTTCCATTGTCTTCCCACGACTTCCCCGCTACTTCCATTGTCTTCCCACGACTTCCCCGCTACTTCCATTGTCTTCCCACGACTTCCACTGACTTCCCCGCCACTTACATCGTCTTCCCACGACTTCCACTGACTTCCCCGTCACTTCTATTGTCTTCCTACGACTTCCCCGCCACTTCCATTTTCTTCCCATTACTTCCCCGCCACTTCCCACGACTTCCACTGACTTCCCCGTCACTTCTATTGTCTTCCCACGACTTCCCCGGCACTTCCATCGTCTTCCTATGACCTCCACTGACTTCCCCGCCACATCCACTGTCTTCCCACGACCTTCCCGGCACTTCCATCGTCTTCCAACGACTTCCCCGCCACTTCCATCGTCTTCCCACGACTTCCACTGACTTCCCTGTCACTTCTGTTGTCTTCCCATGACTTCCCCGCCACTTCCATCGTCTTCCAACGACTTCCACTGACTTCCCCGCCACTTCCATCATCTTCCCACGACTTCCACTGACTTCCCCGCCACTGCCATTGTCTTCCCACGACTTCCCTGCTTGTTTCCACGACTTCTACGCACATCCCCGCCACTTCCAGGAAATTTCTACGTCTTCCGTCCCACTTCCAGGAACTTCCTGCGAATTCTCTCCCACTTCCAGGTATTTTCTTCAACTTCCGTCACACTTCCAGGGACTTCCCACAACTTCCCTTCCACTTCCAGGGACTTCCTACAAGTTCCTATCCGCTACTAGGGACTTCCCACAACTTCCCCAACACTTCCTGGGACTTCCGATGATTTCCCACCCACTTCCTTGGACCTCCAACGACTTCCTTCCCACTTCCAGGGTCCTCCTCATTGTAGGGACGTCCTACCAGTTGCCCTGTTGCAGCAGATAAGGGCCTCTGTGGGTCAGGTCCCACTATTGGAGCAGTACGGGCATGCCTTTCTCCAAGGGCACGTGCGGCGCCGCTATTGCATGGTGGTTGCTTGCAGTTCAAATTGAGTCCTGTAGCGCCGGCGAGGTAGGCCACTGGTCCATCCCGCGACACACCGGCGTGGGGGCGGTGGCCTACCTTGCAGGCGCTTTTAGTGTTCAAGCAAGCGATCGCGACGAGCACGTGTCCCGGGACGTCCTACCGCATATCGGTAGCCTTTCGTCTCCTCTCGGTCGCCCATACGGGACGCTCCACGAGTGCGAGAGAGACAGAGTAACGGAGGCTCTGCTATGCTTTCCGGCAGGTGCGGCCGCCACGCTGTGGCCTACCTACCTGGGTACTCGCACGGCTCATTTCCTAGACGGATAACGTCACAGAATACCGAGAATGCGATAATCCGCAATCGTCATTATGAAATATTAATAGTCACCATCAACTTAGCTAGTCTTAATTAGAGAGAATTTCTTTCTTCTACCCATGTAATTTTTTTAAATTTTTTTTTTTGTTCTTTGCAGGTGATTGCTGTTTGCTGTGCATGGTCCTGCTTAAACCTTTGCCTGTGCAGCATGTGTGTGCCGTGTAGAGCTTCAAAGTCACTCTTCTGTCCTGTATGTCTGCAAAAAGACCTCAATGCCTGTACACCTTTCGTTCTTTTGCTGCTTCTTTGCCTTTAGATAGAGTTGCTCATTCTTGCACTCGCCTTAACAATAATAATGTACCCCATAACATTAAAAATCTAATAAAATTGATGCCAGCACCCTTGCCCTTCAAAAACACTTATTTTGCTATTACTATTAAATGTCTTGTGCTTCTTTCCTTTTATATTAAGAGTGTACATTCATTCCTCCAGACTCGCAATACACATTACTTAACATTTCCTTTCTTACAATACCAGGCCAAATGTGTCAAATTTTTCTGTTCTAGCTGCCATCAAAATGTTTTCACTAGTCTTTGTAGCTATGCCTAATTTGTTACGAGCTCATATACCGTTGTGCAATTGTGCTGCGGCATTCCTGCCATGACATGTAAAGTATGCGGTGCTTTAACAGCAGTCTTGTAGATAGATGAACTTGGTCACATGTTTTTGCTGGATGAAAATAAGGGCAGAATAGAACCTAAAACTGCAAATTTTAACATTGGAAAATCATTAAATTTAATCAACACATTTGCTGAGATGCTGAGCTACTCTCCGAGGATCTTACAGTTCCAAAACGATATTCTGAAACAAAAGGATAATTAATTGAATTGTTTTAAGTGTGAGTGGTCAAAGCAGTTACGAAATTACTTATGTATATCAGATATGATAATTACAAAGAACAATATATATTTGCTCTTGGGATCTTGGGCGAGGGTGATCCAACTGAACTACTGGTTTTCCTCTTTGTTGTGGCACCTGTACAGACTGTGGTGTCCTCATTTATATCAGCTCCCTCAATACTATCAATACTGGTATTCTTGGTAGATGCACAGTCTATGTTTTTCTTGTTTTCATCCATTTCAACACTGGTGGCCTGGAAGCATAAAGATGATGCATAAAAAGTGTACTCCTATTTAGCTAATTAGTGGGCACTTAATACCACACATTAAAAGTGCACTGTACAAACCAAAAACAATGAACCTAAAGTATTACTTACCATATCACTTGTCGCCTGCTCTCTTTTCTCTGAGCTCTTCTTAAAAGAGTTTATAATCATGTCATTATCAGACACATTTGCTATCTTTTTCGCTTTCTGAAAGAGAATGTTAGTTTATTAATGGTAAGAGTTAAAATAATAAGACTCTAATGAAAGTAAAAGGTTGTGTACCTTCTCTGCCTTGGCGGCAGATTTTTCCACTGCCAAAACATATTCTGACAAGAATTCGATGGGATATTTCTTGCATGTTGGATTTTTTTATTTCTCCCTTCGTAAACAATGCATCGATTTCAGCAACAGATGCTGCATAGGCAATAAAAGGAAAAAAATAATTTGTTAGATAATTTACACACTCAACCCCTTCCTTCTTCTCTGGTGAAATTATTGATACGAATATATATTAAAGCCAAAGCATGCTTACGTCTAAGATGCAGGATCCTTATTCTTGTCATTCTGACCTTGCCATCTTGTGCTCGCTTAATCCTAGCATAGGCTGCTTTTGGAACAAAATCTTGGTAAGAACTGGGTGCAAATGGTTTGTACTTTTTCCCAGGGAGTAAAGACACAATTTCAGTAATGGGAGCTTTCTTTAGGGATCCCGATGTAAGATCTCTAAAGGCAGCCCAGCAGCTGTCCATACCTGTGGAGTCACAAATCAATTAATGAGGGCACAGTGAATAACAAATAATGAATAAAACTCACAAGGCTGGCCCAAATTTCCTGACCTCGGTTCGAAGTGGGGACAGAGTCTCTTGGGGCACAAGAAAGGATGTGCCTGCATTGGACTTTTGTGGTTTGATAGATTTGTTAGTGAAGGGATCCAGCTCCTGCTCTTTTCCATCTTGATGATGTCTTCAGTCAATCTCATTAAGATTGGGGAGTGCCACAACAAAGACATCCCCACTGAGTGGCATTTTAACAACTGAAGAACGTACAGCCTCAGGCAAAACAAAATGATTCAGGTCATGCTCTGGTTCAAGAAGACAAGCAATGTGCTTTGCAGTTTGAAAGGGACATTGATTTGTCACACTGTGCTCATTTACAAAAAGACCACAGATATCTGTTCCAGCTTGTTGGAATCGGACAACACTTTGGATCGAACAAAAAGTGTCAGTGTAAGTAAATACAAGACTATTATCAGAAAACGTCAGAGGATCCACATGCTTCTTGGGAGTATAGAGAGTGCTTCCAATGAGTATATTCTTATATTCCTGAACTTGCTGAACATTTTCATAGCCCTCCAGTGCAAGCACATCTCTTTCTTCTTGTGTCGTGGGACGAAGAATCACCTTCCCATCCAGATAAACTTTTGGAGAAAATTGAACAGCGCGGGCCCGCCTTTTCTTCTTTAAAATCTTCAACAGCTGCTTTCTCACTCGTTCAGAAATACCTTCTCCAGAGTGTATCAGTAATTCGAGGCAGAATAGAATGAGATGCCTTACAACAATCTGGAGGAGCGCACCTTGAGGTGATGATACATTTTCAATAATCTGATGATTCCAGGATTCAAAGTTAAAAGTGGAATAGCACCACAAATTACCATTGTCTTTTACACTTTTGGGAAAGTGGCTCAAGGCATGCAGGTTCAGCTTTGTTCTTTCAGTTCCAAACAACTCTTCATTCTTTTCATTAAATGTTTGGAAACATTCTTCTGATGTATCACGATGCTCAGGCAGGATTATATCTTGATTTAACAGATAAGCTCCATGCGATAAGTGCTCCAACGGAGTGATGTATTCTGCCTTAATGAGACCTTGAAGACAAGGAACAGAATAGTACAGTAGCCAATTCCTCCACTCCGATCCTTTAAATTTCTTGCGATTAGAGATGCTGCAAGTCCCAGGCTTTCGAGAAATATTCGTTGGAGTCTTGATTTGTTTTAGCCTTGCATCAATAATATCACATAAAGCAGCTCGGCTCATTGTCTCTTGAACAAGAGGAGCTTCCGTTAACAAGAGTTCAGTAATATGCTTTGCAGCACACTCATACAACATGTGCAGATCATCACAGGCATTACTGCGTCTGAGATCCAAATCTCGGACCATCATGAGAGGGGTTGGTCCCTTGTGTCCCAGGATTGGCTGAGGAGGTGGTACACGTAAGCCTTCCTCTGCTGGCTGTGCATTTTGATGAAGCTGAACCATTGACTCTACCATTCCATCATGGGTACGATCTTCATATGGTGGAATATCCGGATGTTCTTTTGTAGGCCATCGCATAGTTGAGGATCCTTCGAGAACAACTCCTTTACAAGTACAAAATGTGCATCCATAGTGGGCTTGATGGGAGCTCATGTTCAACATCTGGTATCGAGCTTTCCCATCTACGCAAAAGCAATGCACTTTGACCTTACTTTGGATTGGTTCTTGAGTAGGATTGGCTCTCCATGACACACCTGTCTCGTTGAGACTGTTTAAATGATTGGCAACAGGATATAAAAGACTCGTCATTTTTGGTTCCTTGGTGTCAACATACAATGCAGCAAGAAAGATGTACTTTTGACGAAGTTCAGGAGGAAGCTCATTAAGTCTGAAAAATACAGGGTATATCTCTAGTTTTGCACCTTTTCTAATTTTGCAACCATCTGTATTCAGATTCCCTGAAAAATCCATGGGTCCTAAGTTAAGCTTCTTGTAGCCTTCGCTGTCAAAAAACATCTTCAATTCCATCAATTGAGTGCTTTGTCCTGTTTTCTCGATATTTTAAAAGATCTGCCATACCAGGCGTTTCCAAGAACTGTTTCAACTGCTTCCTTAAGCTCAGAGTGATGAAATATTTGGCTTTGTCAGTCTGGATTTGAAAATTGCACCCAGAGTTGGGGCACACAGCCAAAATACCTAATCTTCTTTTCACAGAAATGTAACTTCCACATTGAGAGCAGTACACATGCTCAACGATACCAGCAGAGTTGCGTCCAAGTATATGCCAAAGCTCCTTTTTTGACGTTGGAAAATATTTTCTTCCAAATGTAATATTTTTTGTTTCTAGGGTGTCGATGAGACATTCATAGGTTTGTTTGTGTCTGACACTCAACGCCAGATCAAGAGCTAGCATCTCACGCACTGTGATTTCTCTTGTCATGACAACAGGTTCATTCAATTTTGGATTGCTAAAGTTGAAATTGCCTTCATTTTCATCTTCAAGGTCAGACTCACTGTCTTCTTCGGAGGTAGAGGAGTCGAAATTCTCGTTTGGTTCATCCGGATCATCCGGATCATCTGGATCTGCAGGGAAGCCACCATTATCATTATGAGGCATCTCATCTTGAAAATGGATTTGCATATCACAAATGGAGTCATCGTCTGAGTCTGTGTAGTCTGCCGCCACTGAGTGTCCATAGGGCATCATCTAAAAGAATAAGAAAAATTAAAGATAGAAACACATCGTTTTCTCTGCTTTTTAACATTCTCATGATTAATTGTCAAAAAATGTGAAATTTTAAACCATTGAACTAACATTAATATTGGCTAATCTTATTAGAGTTTTAGTAACTCAAAAACACAGTGAACATAGAGGGAAGAGGGAAAGGCCAGAGAGGAGGAAAGGGCCCAATATTACTTACATTGCTGTTATTGCTGTGTTGTCTAGATGACCCCAATGAATCAGAAACTTGTTGAGTTACATCAGCCAAAGATGCTGCCGAAAAGCTGCGAGCAGAGTTCTAAAAGACACAAAATAATTGGTAGAGGTGATAGCAGTATTCAGTATATTTATTCTGAAATGACAGATCACACATCTATCCTTCAAGAGAAGAAAATAAAAAGAAACTAATAAGAACAGGTAGACGGGACTTTGTCTAATTTAAAAGGCCAAAAACTTATTTATCGCTGATAAACAAGAACACAAAAAAAAAAGAGCAACAATGAATTTCCTCTGCACCAGTTCTTACCACAGTGCAGAACATCGGGCATTTACAGCAATTCATCGAAAGCAATGAGAACAATTGTGACTGTCTCAGACCTGAAGCATCCATAAGCATAACTTGCAACATGCAAAGGTACTTTCAAAGAATAACTGAAGAGTTTAAGTTCTGTCACATAACAGTTTTTAACCTCATCCAATTAAGAACCAGGATAAGATTTTTAGATATTTCTACTTGAGAACAATGCTCTACTTTGATAAGTCATTAGACTACGAAAAATATTAAGTAAGGGCCAGACGAAATTATTAAATATTAAATTGTATTCTACTATAACATTGTATATTACAATATTTATTTGAAAGAAGGCGCATTAGCCTTGGCAACAACCCTCTAAACTAGGGAGAGCTGGACAAAAATACTTACACTTTTGTCACCATCATGTTCACTTGATGTCATCACTGCTATACCAGAACTCTGTGGCGTTACATCATCATTCAAAGTTCCATCAAAGCAGCTGCCTTGGGACATCTAAACAAAAGAAATATTGTTCATATGCTATATAAAAATGGGTGTAAAAAAATGGACACATGAGGAATGCTGGTCACAGACACCAAGGAGATAGAGAAGAGCAGTGTGAAAAAACTTACAGTTGTATCACCATCCTGTTCACTTGATGATGATGATGATGACCTTACTTCAGAACCTTGTTGCAGTCCATCATCACTCAAAGTTGGCTGAAAGGAGCTGCTTGCAGAACTCTGGGGAATAAAGGAATATTGATGAGAAAATCAGGAATGAAAAACAGAACACAGTGATTAGATTTAAGTGGCTTACATATGGATCTTCTTCTACGATAATATTGGCAGACAGATATATTGACATAATTAACAATGTTTATTTAAATTACTAAGTCAAGGCCTTGATACAGATTGATAATGATGGACTTACTTGGTTAGCAGGATCTTCATTTAAAGTGGGTTCACAATTTCCTTCGTCCTCTGGTGCACCAGCAGCAAAGTCAGCCAGGGGCTGCAAAAAGGAAGCATTAAGGTTGTTGTCAGGAAATTAAACAGTTGATTGACAAGTGGGAAATAAGTGTGAGGGGGGCGTTGGAAGTCTGGAAAAAGTAGGAACAAAGACAGAAGACATTGTTAGAGGTGCAGCGAGGTGGTGGGAAGTGGAGGGAAGAAGAGGGAAGGGGAGGGAAGTGGAGGGAAGTGGTGGGAAGTGGTGGGAAGTGGTGGGAAGTGGTGGGAAGTGGTGGGAAGTGGTAGGAAATGGCAGAAAGTGGGACGATGTCTGTGGAAGTCTCAGGGAGTCTATGGATGGCAGTGGAATTTTGTTGGGATGTCATGGGCAGTGGCAAGGACTTGTGAAAGGTGATTTGGTTATCAAGACAATAAGTGTCGCAATTGGCATACCTGGTCAAAAGGTTCTTCAGCTGCATTTCTCTGTTGATTGGCAGCGAATTCAGCAGCAGCCTGCAAAGATGAGTCGCAATTATTAATATAACAGCCAAGATAAAGGTCCTCCTACAATGACCTCATCACTCATCAACTTGTCTTTTAACTGTTTCATTTGGACGGACTTGTAAGACATATGGTTAGTCTCTGTAATCAAAATGTGATACAATATTGTAGGCAGCATTATTCCTTATGGGTTTAGACTAATGTAAGTCTGTTCATCACTATATAATATATATTATAGCCTAAATAAAATTGTTAATTTGAATTAGTTACATGAGGCAATTTTATTTTTGTTATATATTCATATGTGTGGTGATGAAAAGACTAAAAATAGTCCTACACCATAAGAAATACTATTCTCCACAAGACTACATCACATTTTGATTACAGAGAGTAAACATTTCGCTTACAAGTCCGTCCAAATGAAAACACAAGTTAATGAGCGATGAGTTGTTGACGGTAAATACTCGCAAAAAGGGATTGTGTTTGACTTAGGGGGGAAATCAAAATCCACTTCCAAGCAAAACCAAAGCCCAGTCTACATTGTATTGCATCATAGCCATAAAGAAGAAATTCTGCTCAGTAAAGGATCAGAAACGGGCATATGCACTACAAGATCAAATGTATGCTTAGTACATAGCTGTGGGAGCATACTTACAAGCACACATCTACAGATGTAAGCTTGGCAAGCGCACAGCTATAGATGTATGCCTGGCCAAGCACACTTTTATCCCACCCATCAAAAGGCAGACTCCTACAGCTTTGTACTTGGCCAAGCATACGCCTATAGCTGTGTACTGTGTGCTTGCGAAGCATAAATCTAAAGATGTGTGCTTGTAAGTACGCTCCCACAGCTGTGTACTAAGCACACATTTAATCTTGTAGCGTGACTAAGATAAAACGAATTGCAGACCGTGCTCAAAGATTTTGATTTTGCCCTGGCTGTAGAGTGTTTCTAACCTGCATCTCCTGAAGAACATTTTTGAGTCGTGCTCTTTTAGGACCATGTTTCCTCCACTCATGCTGCCGCGAATAGTTTCTTTCCTCGTCGCGCATTGCAAACTTTGGATTCCAATCAGGTTAAAAACCAAGAGAAAAACGCTGATTTGATGAATGCTGGTAGTGGCCCCGGTTGCCGGTGATGGCATGATGATTCGGATAGTAGCCACCAGAGCGCTCTGCAAACCCACAAACATATTTCCATAAACAACCCCTAGGATGAAAGATTTTAGCAGGCCGAACATGGTGGTACAGCCGAACTTGACGAATGTCAAGTTTTCTGTCTCCTTGGGTGAAGTGATTGGGCGAACGGTCGAGCGATTCCTCAACTAATGCTAATGCGAGCGTGAATATTCCGATCAATCGACATCGCTGCGCGCCTGCAGCAGGAGCAGGTAGTCTACGTTAGTAGTTGGTTTTCTATGATATTTCATAAATTAATTTTATCTGCACAGAGCACCGAGTGGCGAAGAAGAAGAATAACACAAAAGCCGGAGTTTAGAAAAGTAGCTTATTTGTTAATATTATGCGTCTATTTGGATAATAAAATAATAAAAATAATAATTAAAATTACAGGATGTAGGATGTTGAGATTTATGATTCATGACCGTCAAAACCTCTGACGATTTTATGGACTGGTTCCGGCTAGAGCCCTATATTATAGGGCTCTAGTTCCGGCGCTTCTTTCCTCATTTTGTCCACTCGGCGTTCTGGTGGGAGTGTATATTCATTCATAGAATTAAATAATAAATAGACGAATCTCGTTTACCTGGATGGTTGAAATTATTTATAGATGATCTTCGCGGACCACTTTTGACGTCAGAAGTAGAGGAGCATGAGAGCCCACTATCGATACCTCGATAACTCTAAAGGGTCGTTCACGCGGTTTCCGCATCCTGCCCTGCCACTCTGAGTCGTTCGCGTGTTCAAAAGAAGAGCTAAGTCAGTCAAAGTTTTGATCGCGAGTCGTAGTATTTTGAGAATTCTGTGCAAGGTTCCGAAAATCTCCGCTGAAATGGGAAGTCTAAGTAAGTGTTGGACGATAGGTTGGTGTAAGTCTGTTTCTTGGCTGTGCTCTTTATCGGAACTCTTATACAACTGAATTCAGCACAACGCATCAGTCATTTTCAACCCCCGAGGACATTGGGTAGCGGTTGCTTGTTCAAATTCTTCACGCGCTAAGTCTGAAAGTTTGTTTTCGTATCGAGGTATTTTGTGGTTTTCTGCTGTCTATGGTTAGAACACTCCAGTCCTTAAAAGTTTAACTATGGGTAAGATAGGCCAGGTGCCAAGCGAACATGCCTGTCGGACGAGCTGGCAGTCCAGGAGGTTAGGCAAAGATGGGTAACCACGAGAATTGTTCTGATCATGGATGAATCCTATCCTTAATTTTCTGATAACTTCGAGTATTTTCTAGGCCCCATGTACTTTTGATTGATACAAATCGGTTTATGTTCTTGCGTAAATCAGTTCATCCATTCCGCGCGGTTCGCGGAGGCGGAAGTGTCTAGTTGCATGGTCGCCATATTGGCTCCCAATTTTGAGCGCGCTGCCTTCGACAGCGGTTGAGGTCACGTTTCTCCTCTTGACCAGATATTCGGTAATAGCTAGGCGAAACTTTCATTCAATAACTTCAAATACTGGGGGGAGGGGGATGAAATAAAATTTGAGATGAAATTATAGAACTCGTCCGTACCGAAAAAACCCTGGACTTCACATTTCTCCAGGAAAATGAATCGCCTTTACCTGAGTGCTAAGTACTCTTGTTTTGATTTATGACTCCACAGGTATGGACAGCTGCTGGGCTGCCTTTAAAGATCTTACATCGGGATCCCTAAAGAAAGCTCCCATTACTGAAATTGTGTCTTTACTCCCTGGGAAAAAGTACAAACCATTTGCACCCAGTTCTTACCAAGATTTTGTTCCAAAAGCAGCCTATGCTAGGATTAAGCGAGCACAAGATGGCAAGGTCAGAATGACAGGAATAAGGATCCTGCATCTTAGACGTAAGCATGCTTTGGCTTTAATATATATTCGTATCAATAATTTCACCAGAGAAGAAGGAAGGGGTTGAGTGTGTAAATTATCTAACAAATTATTTTTTTCCTTTTATTGTCTATGCAGCATCTGTTGCTGAAATCGATGCATTGTTTACGAAGGGAGAAATAAAAAATCCAACATGCAAGAAATATCCCATCGAATTCTTGTCAGAATATGTTTTGGCAGAGGAAAAATCTGCCGCCAAGGCAGAGAAGGTACACAACCTTTTACTTTCATTAGAGTCTTATTATTTTAACTCTTACCATTAATAAACTAACATTCTCTTTCAGAAAGCGAAAAAGATAGCAAATGTGTCTGATAATGACATGATTATAAACTCTTTTAAGAAGAGCTCAGAGAAAAGAGAGCAGGCGACAAGTGATATGGTAAGTAATACTTTAGGTTCATTGTTTTTGGTTTGTACAGTGCACTTTTAATGTGTGGTATTAAGTGCCCACTAATTAGCTAAATAGGAGTACACTTTTTATGCATCATCTTTATGCTTCCAGGCCACCAGTGTTGAAATGGATGAAAACAAGAAAAACATAGACTGTGCACCTACCAAGAATACCAGTATTGATAGTATTGAGGGAGCTGATACAAATGAGGACACCACAGTCTGTACAGGTGCCACAACAAAGAGGAAAACCAGTAGTTCAGTTGGATCACCCTCGCCCAAGATCCCAAGAGTAAATATATATTGTTCTTTGTAATTATCATATCTGATATAATTCCATGGTTTTATTTATTATTGGTATGTTTTTAGCCAAGCAATGATGAAACAGATACAGAGCAGGACCTAGATCCCACCACTGCCATATCTGTCATGGCTGTGAAACCCAAGAAGTCCAATGAAGTCACATCCTTTGTTGTGCCTCAAGAGACTCTTGCTCTATTTCGAAATGAGGTTAGTAAATTTGGGCCAGCCTTGTGAGTTTCACTTATTATTTTATGTTCACTGTGCCCCCATTAACATTTTGTTTTCAGGTCAGCAATTTGGACAACGTGGATGAGGCAGGCTCCACCAAATCACTCAACAGCAAGGGTCGTCTATTCATGGACGCAACTAACTTTGTTGTAAGTGCAGTCTTACTGACCATTGCCCGAAAATTTTCCAAAGAAATCGCATTATCTTTTTCATTTCAGGTCTTTCAAAACCATATTACCCTAATTACCTTAGTCCTCCTACCTCTGCTGCCTGCTACCAGTAATTTTCTTATGAAGCTGTATTTTTTGTCTGTTAAATTTTTGTATTGTTTTTCAGGCTTGTGAATTATCTTCACCTGACTGTGAAGAAGCAGAGGTAAGAAAAAAAAATGGAATTAAACATTTATGTTAGATTTCCAAATGTTTCTTTATGTTTTTATTTTTTGCAGAAAAAGACATGTTGTTGTGAATCTGTATTAAATGTGGTGACTGCAATGGCAAAGGACGTGCAATGTATCAAAGGTAAGTAATTTTGTTACTGCTCTGATCACACACACTCAAAACAATTCAATTAATTATCCTTTTGTTTCAGAATATCTTTTTGGAACTGTAAGATCGGAGAGTAGGGAATGCTACGATGGGAATGTTTGGCCTATTTTCAATGCTGTGGCACCCCAGTTAAGCCCCCCTAGTGAAACTCTTCAAAATATGGTAAGGTTTGTCTTAATGGATAAGGTAAGCATGCAGTGTCTAACAAGGTGCTCTGTTTTACAGATTTATTGTGGGGATCAAGCTAGAAATTTAGGTCGAGAGGTCGTTGAGAGACTTATTTTTTCTGAAACCACCACAAGGTATAAGGTGGTGCAGCTTGCGTCACTTATGTTTCCTGAGAATCTTTTGTCATTCAGGCTCAGGAAGACTGACAAAAGCAAAGACTGCTGTGAGGAACCAATTTTCCCAGAGGACTCCAGGAAAGCTATTAAAAGTAACTAAATGTTTAAGTAAATGTGATGAACTTTTCCAGAGCAAATAATGAATTTGTAACTTATTCCTTTTCAGACCTAATTAATGCTGGCTTCTTAGCACAGGCTAAGAATGAGGAGTTCGCAGAAAAAGTATCTATCACAGAGGTGTCTACGCATTTAAGTAAAGCTCTGAGCACAATGCGGAATCCAAGGGATTCCAAAGCACCGAAGGAACCCAAGGAACCCAAGGACCAGCATCCGCTCTAATTAGGCCAGTGCTCTACTACCAATCTTTTTGTTTCCTGTTGATTTCAATTAGCAATCAAGGCTTTTCTTTTGTTAAACATTCCAAATTCAAAATTTAAACATTCTGTTGTATTGGTGGACTGAAAATACATGCAAATGAGATATCAAATTATAGCATAGATATTCAGAATATGTTAACCATCTCAGCAAATGTGTTGATTAAATTTAATGATTTTCCAATGTTAAAATTTGCAGTTTTAGGTTCTATTCTGCCCTTATTTTCATCCAGCAAAAACATGTGACCAAGTTCATCTATCTACAAGACTGCTGTTAAAGCACCGCATACTTTACATGTCATGGCAGGAATGCCGCAGCACAATTGCACAACGGTATATGAGCTCGTAACAAATTAGGCATAGCTACAAAGACTAGTGAAAACATTTTGATGGCAGCTAGAACAGAAAAATTTGACACATTTGGCCTGGTATTGTAAGAAAGGAAATGTTAAGTAATGTGTATTGCGAGTCTGGAGGAATGAATGTAAGAATGTAGTAAGAAGACTACGGGATGAAGGATGCCCTGAACATCTTATTTTTGAACTGATAGGCAGCCAAGCATGTGAAGCAGCTTTCCGTGCTGCAAGATCTTTGACAACAGTATTTGCAACAGTCATAAATTTTGACTTATTGCAAATGATTGGCAGACTTCGGCGCATTGAGTTGCAAACATATGTTGTTGAAGTTCTTGGGGATAAATTTACATTTCCACGGTAAGCCAAAAGATGAAAGAAACAACAAAAATTCTTCTTCTACATGTTGACTAAAAGATAAATTATTTCAAAAATTTAGGTATGAGAAGAAAATAACTGATTCAGCAGAGAAGATGAGAGTTCGTGCCAACACTAAGTTACCTACAGATGAAGAAATTTTGATGGTCATAGACAGAGCAAGGAGTGAGGCAAAGGAGTGGGCGGCATTATTTTCCATCCATTCTGAGGTAAGTTTGACAAAATATTAGATTTTAAAATAGCTGTCATTAAACTTCCAAGATGTAATATGACATCACATATGCTCAGTCTACACCACAAAAGTTTCAAGACAGCAGAGAGGTTCCATTGATTTTTATAATTTTAATCAATTTTAATTGATTTGAAGAGTTAAAATTAAGACAAGCCAAAACCTCTGCCCTAGCTATCCTAAAATGTACAAATCTACACAAATCTTCACAATTGATTGTAAGATA
This sequence comes from Stenchaetothrips biformis, assembly GCA_030522485.1. NCBI lineage: Eukaryota > Metazoa > Arthropoda > Insecta > Thysanoptera > Thripidae > Stenchaetothrips > Stenchaetothrips biformis. Next base: position 636,480 of record CM060088.1, on the reverse strand, counting down.
AAAAATGCCAATTTAAAAAAAAAATAAAACATCTGGCACTACCACAAGGAACTTATCAGACTCATCGCACACTCACTCACTTTGTTCGAGACAGTAAATTTGTTCCTTGAGCAAAACTTAGTTGCATCTTTATGTTCTTTAGGTGAACCTCATCAATGAATGCCAAGAGCTGTCTTAATTCTGTTAGGTTTATTGAGATACAAGGCAACATAAGTGGATGCCTAAGTCTTATAGTTAGAAGTAGAGATGCATACTACCGACCCCTTCCAACAATACAATTTTGTGGTCTGTAGAACGCAGCTCTGCTCTAAACTGTTGAACTTGTAGGCATGCACCACTCTTTTTTCTTTTCCTCTTAGCATTGCTCTGCTGAATAAACAGAGTTGGCATTGATTGATGAGGTTGGAAACCAATATTTGTTCTTCATTTCTAACAGAAAGCGAATGAGTGGAAATGAGAGGAGTTGATAATTCCTAATGAGTTCATTGTGGTTCCTATTCAAAAAGAAAATACATAACATTGTTCATAATTTTAAGTGGAAAAAGGAAAAAGAGCACACATATAACAGTGTAGCAGTGCTAATTTCCTAATTGTTTATGTAATTGCAGGAAGATGATGAAATAGCATGCCCAGTGCAGGTCCTGCTGATGCATACAAGAGACACTGTGGAAGATGAAGATGATGGAGACGTCGAAGAACCTGATGTGGTTACTCCTGCAGACGTTCCAGAGTTTGACCCCGATGATGTTGCCCTGTTGGCTGTTCAGGAGAGAATACGACAGGATCAGAGTGCTGAAGTGGAGAATTTTGCTCCAGACAGCCCTTGGGTGTATTACACCAAAAAGAGCGGTATCAAGGTGCCCATCCGGAAGTCGACACTGTGCTGGCTGCTTGCTACAGGCAAAGAGAAACTCAGCTCTGATCGCTTGCTACGTGTCCAGCAATCTGAAAACATTAGAAGTAAAAGCAGGAAAACTACTTCAACGGTTACCCGTGGTGCTCAAATTGGAACTGGAGAGTGGTGTGCCTGGCAAGATGATCAACATGGAGTTATTGTAGGCAGAGTCCTCATGTTCAAATACCTAACAGGAGCAGGAAGAGAAAAAGTGTATTCATTACCAACTGCCCCAGTTTCTTTGCCAACTGGAGCAAGGCGCAGAGGGCTGGGCTGCATTTGCACTTTCTTCAAATTATCCCCTGGTGGGTCACTAACAAGATATCGAAGAAACAATTCTAACATGATTGAAATTGAGCAGTATCGCTATTCACTCCCACCTCCACAGGTTGTCCGAGGAAACCTTACACTTGAGCAGGAGGTAGTAAGGTTTATCAGTAACTGATAGGGAACCTTAAGAGTTTGTGATATAGATTTATATTTTATGATGTTAGATTATGTAATGCATGCATAATGTGCATATAGCATTTATTAATTTTTGCCCCTGTGATGTCTGATGATATTCTACAGAGTCCATTTAGAAAGTCTCTCGTTTATTAGTAGTAGGAACTTACTAAATGTTTATTTTAATGAAAGTTTAAAACCTATTGATTGCAGAGGCAAACTCTCACCAAATGGTGAACTAGCTTTATTACAAGCCAAAGTAAAAAATAAAATAATTAAAATTTATTTCTATTTTACTTTAAGTATTATTGAAGTCACAATTTGTGCTACGGTGAGCACAAATAGGCTCGTGTTATGATTTAGATGTAACCCATTGTTTAAAACCAAAGTATATTAATGTTCAGAAGAGGGTGATTTGTTCAGATGCAACCAATGATTATAAACCAAAGCCTGTTAACATTAAGCATTTCTACAGATGATGGTTTGTTAGTTGTATGAAATAAATGGGCCATGAAAAGTTCAAACTACTCACATAGGAAAGATCAGTAACAAATCCGCTCTCCTCTCAGGCCAGGACTACCAGTTATTCGAGTGATTAAAACCGACGACATCCTGGAACACCAGAAACTGAAACACAAACACATCAAATGTGAATTTGAAAACACGAGACAAAAATTTCCTCTTACAAAACAAAGTTTGTTTTTTTATGCCAAATACAATGGTACATTCAGCATAAGAAATTAATCTCCTAATCACACTCCTCTTTAGCCAAGGATTAAGGGAAACATCTGAAGGTTAAGAATTAAGATCCAACTCCCTACAGCATCACCAGAAACTGAAAGACAAATAATAAATAAATGTATTATTTTGTACTATGAAAATAAAATTAGAAGGACTTCAATTTAGGGTGATGTATATAAACAATAAATGAAAACAAAAAAAAAAGCCATGAACTATGATGACACTTTGTTTCTGTTTCCTTACATATTGTAGATTTACTGTACCGTGCCATTATGAGTTCATAAGAAAGTTATTTTTAGGGAATCACGGAGGGAATAAATGAGACAATGTCTTTGCCCTGTTATACTATATTCTCTGAGATATTTTCATTACCTTTGGAAGCGGTTATGCAGGCGGCTTGTCGGTGGTACTCTTAATCGCAGATGTAGACATCTCAATGTGAACATGTTGGCCCACCTTGAGGAGCAGTGCTGCTGCGACCAATTCTTAGTAAAGTTTCCAAAGCCAACATTTCGTAATGCTGCTTTCCAGTTCCTGTGACAAAACACAAATATGGCAGTTAAAATAACATTCTAACAAAATTCTTCACGAAAATATATGGCAAATGCAAGCATAAGCTGAGTGCATTAAATTGTAAATTTTAGATTCCAATACATTAAGAGAAACTGGAACCTAAAGATCTATATGAAGTGGATGCATTGCGATGCATTCATAATAATAATTGGCTTCGCAGTGTGTCAACAAGAACACATGTGCATCCTTCTTAAGTAAATTTGAAGATGAGAATAACACTCCAAGAAGACAATGGCATGTGACACGTTCATGGATCTGCCTTTCCCCAAACCATAGCTTTGCATCCAAGAAATACAACATCCTTGTTTGCATCTAGCATGGGGCTTAACAGTCCAGAAATGAAGTGCTGAGGATGAATGATATTGCACACATGCGTTCCGAAAATAGTCAAACTAAACATGCACTGGTGTGCGCATAAATATCTAACATAAAATATTACAGCAGTCATTTTCAAAGCAAGTGCGTTGCGCAGTGCCCCTCCAATACGGCTTACCGGTTCAGATCAGAAAAATACGACAGCCTGAAAACGCAGGGTTAGGTGTGCAGACGACGGGCCAAAGCACGACAAACATGAACATGTTGAAATCTGGCGACATGTTGAAATCCCGGTCAGATTCGTACTTAGAACCGGTTGATTAGATAACTGACTATATGTAGTATACTTAGAAATAATGGGAGCATTTGTTCATGAGGTTTAGGTATACACGCTGTCCATGTCCACTCGTCCACTCAACTGGGGAGGGGAGGGCAGAGATAGGTGGGTAGGAAGGGGAGGGAGGGAGGGGAGGACGGGAGAACAGACGACGCGACGGATGACAGCTGACGACACAGCGAACAACAAACCTCCCTTCAGTGAAGGTGAAGATAAATGAAAAGGACGACATCAGGACTGGCCCGTGGCCGCCCGTGGCAGTTGTGTCTATTAGAAACGATGTTTTATCATAGTTCGAATGCATCAGGCAGTGGCGGTTAGTTGTCACGGTTGTCACAAAAAACACAAACAAATTAACTGAAAAAATTTAAAAAATTGTTGAAATTTTGAGAAAAATTTTAAATTTTTTTTTAATTTGAAAAATTTCAAAAAATTTGAAAAATTTCAAAAAATTTGAAAAATTTCAAAAAATTTGAAAAATTTCAAAAAATTTGAAAAATTTCAAAAAATTATGAAAAATTTCAAAAAATTTCGGCAATTTTAAAAAATTTATCAATTTTAAACAATTACAAAAAATTTCGAAAAATTCGAAAAATTTCGAAAAATTTCGAAAAATTTCGTGAAACGTACACAAAAATTTTGAGTTGTTTCCCCCTCGAATCACCTGCAAAGAAGAAAAAAAAAATTTAAAAAAATTACATGGGTAGAAGAAAGAAATTCTCTCTAATTAAGACTAGCTAAGTTGATGGTGACTATTAATATTTCATAATGACGATTGCGGATTATCGCATTCTCGGTATTCTGTGACGTTATCCGTCTAGGAAATGAGCCGTGCGAGTACCCAGGTAGGTAGGCCACAGCGTGGCGGCCGCACCTGCCGGAAAGCATAGCAGAGCCTCCGTTACTCTGTCTCTCTCGCACTCGTGGAGCGTCCCGTATGGGCGACCGAGAGGAGACGAAAGGCTACCGATATGCGGTAGGACGTCCCGGGACACGTGCTCGTCGCGATCGCTTGCTTGAACACTAAAAGCGCCTGCAAGGTAGGCCACCGCCCCCACGCCGGTGTGTCGCGGGATGGACCAGTGGCCTACCTCGCCGGCGCTACAGGACTCAATTTGAACTGCAAGCAACCACCATGCAATAGCGGCGCCGCACGTGCCCTTGGAGAAAGGCATGCCCGTACTGCTCCAATAGTGGGACCTGACCCACAGAGGCCCTTATCTGCTGCAACAGGGCAACTGGTAGGACGTCCCTACAATGAGGAGGACCCTGGAAGTGGGAAGGAAGTCGTTGGAGGTCCAAGGAAGTGGGTGGGAAATCATCGGAAGTCCCAGGAAGTGTTGGGGAAGTTGTGGGAAGTCCCTAGTAGCGGATAGGAACTTGTAGGAAGTCCCTGGAAGTGGAAGGGAAGTTGTGGGAAGTCCCTGGAAGTGTGACGGAAGTTGAAGGAAATACCTGGAAGTGGGAGAGAATTCGCAGGAAGTTCCTGGAAGTGGGACGGAAGACGTAGAAATTTCCTGGAAGTGGCGGGGATGTGCGTGGAAGTCGTGGAAACAAGCGGGGAAGTCGTGGGAAGACAATGGCAGTGGCGGGGAAGTCAGTGGAAGTCGTGGGAAGACAATGGAAGTGGCGGGGAAGTCAGTGAAAGTCGTGGGAAGACAATGGAAGTGGCAAGGAAGTCGTGGAAAGACAATGGAAGAGGCGGGGAAGTCAGTGGAAGTCGTGGGAAGATGATAGGAGTGGCGGGGAAGTCAGTGGAAGTCGTTGGAAGACGATGGAAGTGCCGGGGAAGTCGTGGAAAGACAATGGATGTGGCGGGGAAGTCATGGGAAGACAACAAAAGTGACAGGGAAGTCAGTGGAAGTCGTGGGAAGACGATGGAAGTGGCGGGGAAGTCGTTGGAAGACGATGGAAGTGCCGGGAAGGTCGTGGGAAGACAGTGGATGTGGCGGGGAAGTCAGTGGAGGTCATAGGAAGACGATGGAAGTGGCGGGGATGTCATGGGAAGACAACGGAAGTGACGGGGACGTCAGTTGAAGTCGTGGGAAGACGATGGAAGTGGCGGGGAAGTCAGTGGAAGTCGTTGGAAGACGATGGAAGTGCCGGGGAAGTCGTGGGATGACAATGGAAGTGGCGGGGAAGTCAGTGGGAAGACAATGGAAGTGGCGGGGAAGTCAGTGGAAGTCAAGGGAAGACGATGGAAGTGGCGGGGAAGTCGTAGGAAGACAATGGAAGTGGCGGGGAAATCAGTGGGAAGACGATGGAAGTGGCGGGGAAGTCATGGGAAGACTACGGAAGTGACGGGGAAGTCAGTGGAAGTCGTGGGAAGACAATCGAAGTGGCGGGGAAGTTGTGGGAAGACAATTGAAGTGGCGGGGAATTCGTGGGATGACAATGGAAGAGGCGGGGAAGTCGTGGGAAGACGATGGAAGTCGCGGGGAAGTCGTGGGAAGACAATGGAAGTGGCGGGGAAGTCAGTGGGAAGACAATGGAAGTGGCGGGGAAGTCAGTGGAAGTCAAGGGAAGACGATGGAAGTGGCGGGGAAGTCGTAGGAAGACAATGGAAGTGGCGGGGAAATCAGTGGGAAGACAATGGAAGTGGCGGGGAAATCAGTGGGAAGACAATGGAAGTGGCGGGGAAGTCAGTGGGAAGAAAATGGAAGAAGCTGGGAAGTCGTGGGAAGACAATGGAAGTGGCGGGGAAGTCAGTGGAAGTCGTGGGAAGACGATGGAAGTGGCGGGGAAGTCAGTGGAAATGATAATGGAAGTGATAGGGAAGTCGGTGGACGAAACCGGGAAGTCGTCGGATGTTCCAGGAAGTGGGTGGGACGTTTTGGGAAGTGGTGGGGAAGTCGTTGGACGAAATCGGGAAGTCGTCGGATGTCCCAGGAAGTGGGTGGGACGTTTTGGGAAGTGGTGGGGAAGTCGTTGGACGAAATCGGGAAGTCGTCGGATGTCCCAGGAAGTGGGTGGGACGTTTTGGGAAGTGGTGGGGAAGTCGGTGGATGCCACTGAGACGTCATGGGAAGTCCGTGGACGTCAGTGGAAGAGGGGCCGTGACTTCCAGCGACTTCAAAACATGTTACATTCTGGAAGTCGTCGTTGGGAAGTGGCTTCGTCCGATGAGTTCCAGTCGGTGACTTCCCTGGTCTTCCGAAAATTCCCATGAGGGTGACTGGCAGTACGAAAGGGTTGTTAGAGTGAAAGCCCGGTGCTGCATAGAGTAAAAGCCGATTTCGTGCTCCTTTACGTGAAAGCCCATTTGGTGCTACTGAAAGGGAAAGCCGACCGAGCTCCTCTAAGCGAAAGCCAATAGGTGCTATTCTAACAAGGCGAAAAAAAGGTGAATTAACGAAAGCCGCAAAAAACGAGCTGTTAATTCATTGAAAGTTTGAACGGTGACTGAAAGCCGAGGTCACTCGAGCTAGAAACCGTTGGTAGGTAAAGGGAATACACGGAATAACCACACCAGATTCAAGAAAAGTCACTGTATTATGCATCCTTTTCGTCGGCGGGTACGTGATTTTTTTGACCCTTACGTCGGTCCGCTCGTTCATCCAATGGAACCGAGCAATAATGAAGCAGGCCCTGCCGGAGTGGAGCAGCCCCAACAAGCGGACACTGACAAAAGTTTTCGTAATTTTACGACAAATTTGATGATGAATGCTTCTTAATTTTTACGAATGCTTCGTAAAATACGTTCTATGAAACATTCATAAGAAAAAGGTTACGAATCATTCGTAATTTTTTGGGAAAAAATTGCCTGAAAGTGACCGAAAAGTACCCAAAATCTAAGAGTTGTTCGTAAAATAATGAACCATTCATCGTTAAATTGTTCGTAAATTTACGATTTTACAATGGGAAAATACTGTAAAAGGATGGCTCATTAAAAAAACCTTATGAAACATTCGTAAAATTACGAATGATTCGTAATATTATGAATAGCTCATAGAGAAAATTATGAATTATTCATAAAAGTAAGAATGATTCGTACTTTAACGAGAAAAACTAAGAAACATTCATAAAATTACGAGTGATTTGTAATATTACGAATGGCTCATAAAAGAAAATTATGAATCATTCGTAAAGTTACGAACAGCTCGTGATGCTTTAACGAAAAAGTAGGAAACGAAACATTCATAATTAAATATAATGAATTATTCATATGTCTTATGAAGCATTCGTAAGAAAACGAGTTATTCATAAAAATAATGAATCATTCGTCATAAAATTATTCGTAAAAATATGAATGTTCTATGTGAAAATACTATACAAGAATGGTTCATAATTTTACGACTTTTCTTTTATCAGTGGACGTGGTGGTCCGTCTAGTCTTACCTCGCGCCGGACAAGCTGGCACTGTGATTCAAAATGTGTTGTACACCTCAAAATAACCACAGTGTATCCCTTACCCTTATGATAACTGCGTTGTACACTTCAAATTACTCTCGTTAATTCTGACCCCTATGAAAACTGTATTGTGCACCGCAGAAAACTGCAGTGTGGGGGTCCCGACCCCTACAAAATGTGTGTTAAGTAACCTCACCGCACTTTATCTTCGGTGAACGTAACACAGATAGTGTCGCCATAATGGAAAAATTCGTCAAATCTGCGTTGAGTACAACGCAAAAATGTGAGGTCAAATCTACACCACGGCTGCAGATGCGTTACTTTTGAGACACCACAGATTGAGCTTCACCTCAGATAAATGGGTTAAAAGTACCTCATTTTCAATATCAGTGGGTTTGCCAGATTTCGAAGGGTTCAACCTCCGCGAAGCCCAATTTAATATAAACTTTATAAGCCTCTAAATTAAGTTTATATTAAGTTTTTATTAAGTTTTTATAAGGGAGACCTAATATAAGTTAATTTGGTCCTATTCATCACCAAGACGTTAAAGCAGAACTTGCAAAATTGGCCTTCAAAATTACGACATAATTGCCCAGACATGTTTGAGAGTCTACACGAGGCAACTAAGTTGCAAAAATCCCACAAAAGTTATCAATTTATGGTGACAAACATACAAGTTTCAGATCAGATTCAATTTGTTCCTTATTAATCTTACTAGGCTTTATTTGGTTTCAATTTACTCAGTTATATATGACTTATATGGTCTAATAAGACATATTAAGGAAATAAGGTCATACACGGGCTCAGTTTATTAGGTTGAATATAAATCATATAAGGCTGTCAGCCACTGGCGTTAACCCTTAATATGGCACTTAAAGGTAGGAATCATATTAAATAAGAGAAATACACTGGTAAAACTAAAGCGTAGTTCTACGCTTCATTCAAGCATACAACTACGCTTGAAGACTCTACGCCCTTTTTGAAGCGTACAACTACGCTTCAAAGAAATTCCCCCATGCATTTAGATAGGAGAAAAGGATCGCATAAGCTCTTGTACGCTTGAAGAAGGGCGTAAAAACCGTACGCTTCACGAAGGGCGTAATACTACGCCTTAGTTTTACCAGTGTAGGTATATGAAAGTAATTTATTACATTTCAAGCGGCGTCACCAACAATAACAAGAAATACAAATTCATGTCTTTAAGTAAATACATTTGGCTTGGAACTAGAAATACAATTCCTCCTATCACAAAATAATACATTTGGCTTGGAACTATTCAGACTTTGGACTTAGCAAAAATTAACACTCATCTTGGCTTCAGAAAACTAAAATTATCACTTGCATTTAAAGCTGACGCTTGGATGCTTCCTTTTGAAGTTCATTCATGCGAACCTGCATAGCTTGTCGTACTTGGCATTCATCTTTCTTCTTTAAGAAATGTTTCCTCTTCTGCCATGCAATTGACTGGCCTGAAAACAAAATGCGAATAAGTATCAAGCAGAATTACAAATGTAGGTTGCATGATAATGGTAAAAACTTACAAACTATTGCATTCACTGCCTTGGGGCATAGGAACGGCTTGATGACTGATGCATCTTGTGAGTAGTAAGCCTTTCCTCGACCTCGAGGAGGCAAGCCAGTTACTGAACATTTCAAGAGTGCACTACGTGTAAAGACCCCCTCCAGTAGTCTCCGAGCCACCATGGTTGCTGATGTGGCATTTTCAGCCTGGTGCCACGTTGTAGAATCGCAGAATACTCCAGCATCAAATACATCAACAGTCTGCACAGAAATATGAACAAAGGTTAAGGACATAATCACGAGTAGGACAGAATTTAACTTATGGTAGTCTTACATTATCATGCTGTTCAGGATACAGCAGCATGTCACCCTTGAAGCTGTTGTGAATGCCGTGAACTTTGTGAGACGGCTTATGAAGAGGCTTTGCGGGTTTCCGCTGCCCAGACTGGGAAATCTCCTCCTTACTTGATAAGTTTGATGAACTACTATGCGACTCTGGCTGCCGATCTTTTGAGCTTTGAACAATCTTCAATATTTCCTCGCAGTCCATGTCACATTCCTGGGCCAACTGAAATAAAGCAGAAACATGAACAACATGTAAAAGTTATTACAGCAAAGTAGTTAAAGTAGATAGTTACCTGCTGGCTTAAAAGTCTCAGCTTGCCTTGACTACCTTTCAAAGATGGAGAAACATTCATCTAAAGGAGATTTTGAAGCACTTGATTTCTTATGCATGTCTTTCCAAGCAGGTTCAGATTCATCACAGCTACTCGCTGGTTCTGTTGTACAATAGTCATCCTGACAAACAGAAAACATGTATTAAGAGGAATCGCTGCAGCTCCAGTGCAGTGGCTACGGAAGGGAAACGGCAGAAAACTTACATCCTCAGGTGCTGAACCTGATGCATCATCTTGATTGGTTTCAAGATGAGACAGAATTTTCGCACCCTGTACATCCTCTCTTAACTCATTGGTATCCGTCTTGGCCTGCCACAAAAAGAAAGTGATGAGCATATGCAAATAACATCAAAGTATTCGGACTAGCAGCACTGACTGTCTGGTCTGGAAGCCACGCAGCATAAAGGTACTTCGTTGCTCACCTTCTTTTGGGTTGAAGGATTGTCCACCCTCCGCAACTTCTCCGAGGCTAAAACTGCAGCCTTCCTTGGTCGTTCATCATGAAATGAAGACTGTGAGGAAAGCCTGGATTCAACATTGAGTCTGTAGGCTTCCCTGTGACATTCCTCTGGGTTGCCTGGAGCAAAATCATAACCTCATTACCCATTTGAAAAAACAGCAACACAACTAAGGACGATTAAAAAGCAGTAACTTCTAAAAAGGATAATGCAGGTGAAACACACGCACATTATTGAGCACGAGAAACAAAAGATTGGGGGTTAGGTTACAGTCAAAGCCTGAAGGAGCCACTAAAGGCTTTTAGGTTTCAGAAGGGGGCATCGCGTAGCCATGCCGCACATAACCTCACAGCCCGGCGACGCGTTACGTCCAGAATTCATACTGCTCAGATTAAAGAAAACACATCAACTCATCTGTAGGTTTGACGCAGGTGCCTGAGACAAGGGGTTAGGAACACAGGGACTGGGCCAAAATAGCATACTTACAGTGGAAGTATCGGATCGTCCCGAACAACCTGCGGTTCTTTGACCAGAAGAAATGAACACGGCCGCCCAAGTTCAGGTCCGCACCAGTAGTAGGAACATCCAGATCTTCGTACTCAACCACACAAAAGTCCTTTTCTGTCTCAAGTACCACCCACAGTTCAACTTCGGCCGGCGACTTAGGCCTAGAAGACGTAGGCTTCTTTCGCTTCATCGCCTCGGCCTTGGCCTGGGGCTTCATCCCAGAACGGCTGGACAACGTCCTCGTCATGATGAAAAGACCGATGGGCACCCGATCTGAACAGCTTCGTCAATCGCCACTCGTAAGATCAGCTGGTGAATCAGAAACGCGAAACCGCACGATTTGGGTTAAGTAGCCTTGGCCGCTGGCCGTACGGCGCCTTCTTATTTCTTGTTTTCTTCCGCGCCATACCAACGTTTAAACCAGTACCACGGCAAAGTCAATGCCAATATTAATGTTCACAATGCAATCATGCAGTCAAATTTAAACAATTTGGCTACTCCTATTCAAAGCGTTAGTCATTAAATTTGATTTGGGGTGATAAGAAAAATTTATAGCCTGTATTTGTACGTGATTAAGTTGGCATGACCAGCACCGGAAGGTGCCTGCCGGAAGACGTCGGCACATGGCAAGTAACCTCAAAACCGGCCACGGCTCCAAGTATTGAAGCTCTGCTACCTGTCTGCTACTAAATTCAACAATCAGCAAACTAGTATGAGGTAAATGTAAACTTCAGAAGTAATAGAAACATAATTTTCTCTGAGATATTTAAAGAAAATAGAATTTCACTGGGGTTTAGCTCTTGGGGATTATTTCTAGTTTTGTTAAAGGGCAATTTTTGTTTTTAATAACCTAAGTATTCTGCATTCTAGTCCCAGTCTCTCTCCTCAACCCTCTTTTCTGCTATTCAAAAACAACTCTTGCATTGCTGTTTTGCTTTCCCTGTTTTCTTTTTTCTTCCCAACTCTTGAGTAACTTTTTTTGTGACTGTTGTTCTAGGGCAAGGAATGGATCAATTGGCTTTGTCACCAGATTTTTCACCACCCAGATTGGAAATATCTACACCGTCATCCCCAGTGCTTACTCAGTGACATCACCTGTAAGAATTAGTCCACATCTATGTTGCCTTCATCCTCTCCGTTTCCAAGTAAACCCCCCACTTAAGAAGATCCAAACATGGAAAGTTTACATGGCCGCAAGATATGAACAGGTTGGTATTATTTCTTTGTTTCTGCTGGTGTTTGTATGACAGCGTTTGTCTCTTATCTGTACTTATCCATGCCTCGGTTTGTTACAGTTACCCAAGTTTTTAGGGAAGAAATGGATCGGTTGCCTTCGTCACCAAATTCTTCACCACCCAGATTGGAAATATCACCACCGTCATCCCCAGTGCTTTCTCAGTGTTCATCACCAGTTAGAATAAGTCCAGATTGTTCGCCTTCATCTTCTCCGGTTCCAAGCGAACCCCCACTAAAGAAGATCAAAACATGGAAAGTTTACAGTGACACGAGTTATGATCAGGTTGGTCTTATTATTCCTTTGTTTTTCCTGTTGTCTGTATGACTGCGTTGTCTCTTACCTGCATTTACCCATGCCTTGGAATGTTACAGTTATCCAAGTCAACAGCGTGGCGAAGAGGTGCCAATGGGCTGCAAATTTGTGCAGATCCAGAATGTGAGAAAGAGGCAACAGGTCCAGAATGTGAAAATGAGACAACGGATCCAGAATGTGAGAATGAAACGATGGAGATTTAAATGTCAAGCTCATCACGAAAGACTTGCATCAGCTTCTGGAATGCAACCAGAACAACGCTCCTTCTGAGTCATCTTACTCTGAAACAAAGTAATGTGGACACAACTTCCAGCAGTGTTTGGACAGACTCTGATAGGTGAGCAGGTAGAAAGCGATGAGAGTGAGCAAGTAGAAAGTGAATGTGAGAGTGAAACTAGTCATGAAAGTGAAAGTAGTGAAAGTGAAAGTAGTGATAGCAACGATCTCTCTGAGTCAGGCAGTGAAGATGAATATGAAGTGTATGCTGGGTGTGAATTTAGTGTTGACGAGGCTGTTCTTGATTTATTTACGGCAAACATTGATAAACCATGAAAACCAAAAAGAGTCTATCAGATCATCTTAAAGTATTTATCAAATATCTACCAAAGAACAACAATATGCCAAAAACTTTAACTCAGTTATTAAATTATGTTGAACAACTTGTGCCAGCATATAGGGAGATATCTTACCCTTATTGTGCTAATTGTTTTTTTACTACTGGACCATGATGGTGCTTGTGGAGCATGTGGTGCCACTGATAGGCATTATTTTTATATGTATTCTTTAGTTTGAACAAATTAGATACTTGTTTGAAGAGTGTAAATTATATGAAGTTTTAGAAAAAAATGCAAATAGGCAGTCAACTGACGGAGTGATACGAGACATTGTTGATGGTTCTCAGTACCTGAAAGTGAAATTAACGGATAAGTATAGCATCACTTTGCTTCTTAATGCTGATGGAGTGTCCATCTCAGGGTCTTCCAAAACAAAATTGTGGCCTTGTAATGGGGGTGATTTGTGAGGTCCCTCCTCACTTAAGAAAAAAGTATATGATTGTATGTGGGATTTGGTGTGACAGTGTTTGATGCACCAATTAATACGCTCTTTCAGCCCGTTGTTAATACTTTAATTGACATAGATAAAGTTGGTGGAGTGCAATGGACTCATCCGGTTTCTCAAATTGTGCATCGGTCAAGTTTTACTGCACCTGTAATTTGCGCTGATGCTCCAGCAAGAGCCAAACTTCAGAATATCACTGGACACACTGGTAATCAAGGATGTAACACATGTGAGCAATATATGGATTTAATACCTCTCTCCATTCAGGATGCGAGACTTAAAGCTGCTGGAGCTAATAGTAAAGCGCAAGAGAGGTTACTTTTACAGAGATGAGCCAGCTCGGCTTCGATCACACACCTCCATGTGTCGACAAGCTAAACAGGCTTTTCATTCAAAGAAATATGTTAAGGGTGTCAAGGGACCCACTATCATTTCATGCATTCCTAGGTTAGACTTGTCAAAGTGTGTATATGCAGAGTACATGCATGGAGTATGGTCTAGGTGTTGCAAAGCATTTCCTCAAAACTGTGGTTGACAGTACGAGGTCCATGGAATGTATCAAAATATAAAGGTGAGATGGATAGGATCATGAAACGCATAGCTCCGCCTTTTGAAGTTTGTAGATTGCCAAGACCATTATCAGATTATTTACAGTGGAAAGCTAGTGAAATTTCGAAATTGGCTTCTTTATTATTCTCTACCTTGTTTTGTCTGGTAAACTCCCAGACCGCTACCTCAGACATTGGTCTTTGCTGGTTAAATCTATTTATCTGTTGTTACAAAAAGAAATAACTCAGGAAAATCTTGATGAGGCCAATGTTATGCTAAATATGTTTGTTAAAGATGGAGGTAGACTGTATCGTCAGCGAGACAACTTATAGAATGTGCACCAACTTTTACATCTTCCTGTATATGTGAAATTGTGTGGAAATCTATGGGCAAATTCAGCATTTCATTTTGAAAGCTTTAATGCTGTCCTAACAGCTTTGATGCATGGTACTAAAAATTTTGGCAAAGAACTAATGAGAAATTTAAGAGTAGCTCATGGCGTTCAGAATCTCAGGAGTAAAGTTCTGGAGCGTAAGCTGGTCACACAGGTGGGAGCAATAGTGACCCTGAAGCACTAGACTTGTGCAAAGGCTACATAATGTCAGAGGGTGACAAAGCAGTTCTGACTGCTGCTGGTGTTAACTCAGGGACTGTTTATTCTAGAATTGTATTTAACAGAGTGACTTACACATCAAAGCTGTATCGTCGAGGCAAAAGGAGAATTAAACTATTGTATTAAATTTAAGTCTAGCTTTCAATCAGGTTTTGGGTGACATCAAAATTTTTTGTTCGTTGTGACGAAATCTTTGTTTGTTGTGGTTGACACAGCCGGTCCTGTTGTATTATGCTACAATGGTTTTTATTTTGATGACACAGGCAAAGTTTGCTGTAAATCACATTATACCTGTGACAGGTCAACCCTGTCCGCACTATTGTTCTTAACTTTGGACTGACATTTTTAATCAAGATGTTTAGAACTTTGAGAGGTTACTTGTGTTACGTTCCCTAATTTGGTAGAAAAAAATCTGTGATATGGTGAAGGTTTTTAAAATGGTAACATTGTAGAGCAACGCCATTTTAAAAAAAATGAAGTAAAACTGTGCCTAAAAAGCTGTGTTGTATTTTTTCCTTCCTGTTCCTCTATATTCATACATTTCCACAAAAGACCTTGAATTCAATGTAACTTTGGGCAGTTCCACTTAAGCAGTTCCCTTCGTACTACTTCCGGACATTCGCATCAAAGGCATGTGGTCTAGCTCTGATCCAGCTCACTTCTGCCTCGTGGTCGTGTCGGGCCCTGAAAGTCATACGCGACCATTTGTGGTCCAGCCAATAAAAGCATATAACCGCCCTGCCTGCATGCGGGTAGGCTGCCCATTGACACTCAGGGGTGTGTTGCGGGCCGGGTTGGTGGGCCCCTACCCGTCAGGCGCTTGCCCTCCGCCAAATGGGTAACACGACGGTTCACACTAATGTGTTTTCACACACTGCAGTTTCGCCCCTTTTTTAAAAAATGTAAATTATCGCATAGACGGTTTTCGCACAAAATTTTTTTCACACAAAATTTACTTTTGGACCTACCTGTGCCTATTCACACAATTTTATTTTGGTGTTAAAGGCATGGCTCCAACGCTACTCAGGACTTAATGGCCTACAAGGCTCAATGTCGACAAGCTACAGGGTGAAGTTGTGGCCGCAGCGAGCCAGGTACTCCAGGGACGCGGCCGTCTTCCCTGTACTCTTCGTATTCTTGGGCCGCCTCCTGGAGGCGCTTGTTGACGGCGGTTGTACTTGGCGCGGCGGGGTGCCTTGATTGCGGCGGCCCAGTTGCAGCTCTCGGATCATTGACCTCTGTGTCGCGCTGCTCCTTGCGAACCTCCCTCTGCAAGTGGTTAATATGGTGGGATGGGACTTTCCCACCATCCCCTGGAACCGGTTATGCCATCCTGGGTGCAAGGAGAGGACATTATGGCACTTGCTGTCCATATGTTGAACGTGAGCATGTGTATATTTGTGCAGGGAAAATACCTTCTGTGGTGTTGTTGGTTCCGCGGGGCTCCTCCTGCAGCGCGGCGTTGTGCTGGTTCCAGTCTACTGATGGCGTACCGCGGTGGCTGGTCCCTCGCTTGCTGCCTGCCACGCCGCAAGCGCCTGGCCCGCACGCCCCTCGTCGTAGGTCTCCTCGAAGTAGTTCCGCCAGCTCGCGCCGCTGGACGTGGTAGATCAGTTCGCAGCTCTGCGAAGGACCTCCATTTGTGGTCCGACGGTACGAAGGCCACGCTAAGCACTTTTTTTTTTTTTGGTGCACTGCAATCTTGTACTGCCTGTCCTGGGGATCGTTG